>APFE030947977.1:17184-45185 GCA_000404065.3 Pinus taeda | reverse complement strand
CAATTCTTTATCATAGGTAGGATAGTTAACTACTGCAGGATTAAAAGTCTTAGAATGATAACATATGGGTTTACCGTGTTGTGTCAACACTGCTCCCATGGCATAGTCATTGGCATCAGTTTGGATCTAAAATGGTCTTTGTAGATCTGGCAGTGCTAATACAGGTGCTGTACTAATCTTTTCTTTCAAGGTGTTCAAGGCTTTCTGATGTTTGCCTCCCCACTAAAACACCTTGTTCAATCTTGTCAAAGCAGGTAAGGGAGCTGCAATTGAGGAAAAATTAGAAATGAACTTCCTCCAATATTGTGCTACTCCTAAGAAGATTCTCACTTCTGTAGCAGACTTGGGTTTAGGCCAGTTTACAAAGACTGCCACTTTAGAGGGATCTATTTTCAATTCACCACCCCCTACTATATGACCCAAATAATTTAGATATGTGTTGCCAAATTCACATTTTGAGAGTTTAACATAAAGTTTTTCTCTTTTCAAAACATCTAATGTCTGCTTAACATGTTTTAAGTGTTCTTCCCATGTTTTAATAAAAATCAGAATGTCATCTAGATACACAATAACAAAATCATCAAAAAAAGGCCTGAGTACATCATTCATTAATCTCATGAAAGTAGCAGGAGCATTGGACAAGCCAAAAGGCATAACCAGCCACTCATACAATCCCTACTTTGTTTTGAAAGCAGTCTTCCATGCATATTGCTCTGCAACTCTGACCTGATGGTATCCACTATGCAAATTTAGCTTGGTGAAATAAACAACTTCCTTTAATTGATCTAAAAGATCATCTATGCGAGGAAGGGGATAATGATTTTTGATTTTTATCTTATTCAGTGCTTGGTAGTCAATGCACATTCTCCACGAGCCATCTTTCTTTCTCACCAAAATGATTGGTGACCCACATGGTGATGTGCTAGGCCTAACAAACCCTTTCTCGAGCAACTCCTGCACCTGCTTCTTGATTTCAACATTCTTTAAAGCAGACAACCTGTACATCCCAATGTTAGGCAATGGAACATCTTGTTGCAAAATAATATCATGTACTATTTCCTTTTTGGGTGGCATACCTTTAGGTTCCTGAAACAGGACATCATACTATGAAACAATGTTTTCTATATTAGCTTGTTGCTGAGTATTATAGCCCTCAAATACATTGGTTCTTTTAGGTTTATTTTCCTTTACAACCATTAGTAAGAATTGTTTGCATGAATTTATCATTCTTTTCATATGCCCATAATTTATGAGAGTATAATTATTCTTGAGCTTGTAAGCTCTTACAAAGTATTCGATTCCATCTTTAACAAGTAGATCTTTGTTCTCAGCTCTATAGAAAATAACCTTTCTATCATACAAGTAAGGACTTCCTACGACAATTCCACATATATCCAAAGGAATTATGTCTAACTCAACCTCATCTACAAATGCTGACCCAAAAGAAAACTTGCGTTTGCACTGTCTAGTCACTTGTAGTTGTGCTTTATCATTCAACCATCCTAATGGGTATGGTTTCTTGTGAGGTGTAGTTGCTAATCCCAATTTCTTTATAATTGCTTCAAAAATCAAATTTGCTTGTGAGCCACTATCAAACAAAGTATCAATCTTTTGATGTTTGGAAATAACTCGAATATGAAAAAGCCCATGTCTTTTTCTTTCATGTTCTTCATCAATAATAGTTTGAGTAGAATTACTAGTAGATGCTTCAGAATTATTACCTTTTATACCTGTGGCTGCAATGATTGTTTCATCTCCTGAGTTTGACCCCAAATGTTTCTGAATAGCTGCAACAATATTCTTATTCTTGCCCTCAGACTTCTTAGGTCTCAATTCTGGATGCAAAATCCAACAATGCTCATCATCATGCCCCTCCTTTTTACAGCGAGTGCATGAAGCTTTGCATTTCTGTGCAGTGTTAGCCTTCCTTGCTTTCCACTTCTACTTTATTTTCTCCTTTCTCTTGCTTATAGTGGGTTGGGATGGTCCCCCAACTTCTGGATTTCCATTCTTTCCTCTAGCTTGTAGATGAGTAGCTTGTACAAATACCTCATCTATACTAGTAGGATTAAACATGAGGATGGTATGCCTCATGTAGCTATATAGACCGCCAATGTACTTCAAAAGAGTCTCTGGTGAGTCTAATGAGATACCCAACATCAATGCTCTCTTCCTGAACTCTTGAGAATACCCTTGCACACTTTTCCCTTTCACCTGCCGAAGAGTTTGCCAACTCATCATGGCTTGTTGCATGTAGGCCAATGGATAGAATTGCTTCTTTATTGCAGAAACAAATTCACTCGAGACAGAGATGGTCTTACCATGTTTCTTTATGTCATCTTGGGTTCTACCTTCCCACCAAACCAAGGCAGTGCCTCCTAGGCGTAGGCTTGCCAGCTGAATTTTTCTCTTGTCTGAGTTGATGTTCTGCACTTTGCAATACACATCAATTTGTCTAATCCAATTGTCCAACTTTTTAGCATTTAGCTCTCCATCATATATAGACAAATCAAATTTAACATCTAGCTTAATCAAAGATGCTTTCTTATTATGCATAGGGCTATTAGGAGGTGTGAGAAAGCTTTCCTCTTTCCCCTTTCCTTTTGAGTGGTCATGGGAATGAGACTCATCTTCTTCTTTATCTTGTTTAGAACTTGATGAATCTTCACCCTTGTGCTTTCTAAAGTCCCTATAAATTTCTTCTACCATGGACTTCATAGCTAGGAAACTCTCCATGAATTGAGGGTCTAGCCCCATAGAACCTTCCTTTGACATTGTCTTCCGAGAATAGACTCTCCCAATTTCAGGATTAGTTTTGACCAACTATCGTTCTCCTAATTTGAGATTTGATCTAGTGAGCATTCAACAACTAAACCAACACAAGCTTGTCTAACCTTACAGCCTAAAGCTCTGATACCACTTGATCTAATAATCACCCTATGAGTGACATCAGCTAAAGATTTATTATTTAAAGGTATTACAGACTCATGTGCTGGTGTGTGTTCTGTGTTATTGAAGCAACGAATCGATCAGATTGTCAATACACAGATAATAAAATGGAAAGACAATAGAGAAATATAGTAAGCAAACATAAAGACATAATAATTTTTAATAAGGAGTTCACCCTATTCTCCAGGGCTACATCTCCAGTCTAGCTTTCAGTGGTGGCCTTGTTTTATTATGCCTTTAAGCAGAGAATTACAATACAGGGGCTCAATGTGAGTTCTCCTGAAGTAGGTTTTGCTTTGTAGGGTGGTTCTTGGATTTCCCAAGCCACTGGAGTACATAGACTCTTTTTCTTCCTACCAGCTCTGTGGCCTTCTGGTCTATAGTGGCAAGAGCGCAATGTAGTGCTCAGCCCAGACAGATCCCTCTATGGGGTGGCTTGAATCTCTCAAGCTCTTTGGTGCTCGACGCTGCCGCTGGTCAACTCAACCCTATGTCTCTTCCTGCTTTTGCTTTACTATCTTCTTTCTTTGTGTATTCCATCCTCCTCTCAGGATTCTGGTCTTTCCTTGTCTCTCAAACTGTTCTTCGACTTGACTTATGTATTCCATCTCTGTTCATGGCTTTTAGCCATTCTGTCCCAAGCTTGTTCAGTTCCTTGTCCACCTCTTTCGATTCACCTTCTACAGCTGCGCTTGGATTTCCCTGTTCGATGTCAACATGAATGCTCAGGGAGTGGTCACATGTCCTCCTCTAGACAACACCAATATGCTTTGTCGGTTTGTTTCTCTAGTTATGTCATGGATAAAGTCTTTTCTCCACTATGGCAGTCAAACAGATTCCAAATCTTTACAAATCATGGCGTATTCCTTCATCGATTCCACTTCTTCCATCGGGTGTGATCTCAGCCATCCGATCTGGGTCCCCCAGATCCAACATCATACGCACATCCTACACAGTTGACTTGCTTGACCAATAACGCGCAATCAACGACGGTTTTCTCTCACCTCCGCTTGCCACGCGTCGATCATTGAGTGGGATCCCTATGCTTCCATCCAAAACCATTTACCATTTGAGGGCAACCCAATCAATACTGTCGGTTTCCAGAGTGCAAGTCCCGCCTTTGTACGTTTAGCACTTTTTGCCTTTTGCGCTCGCAGTTCTTTGGTTCCCCATGTGTCCGTGTGCTTAGGCTTCCCCCATTTCAGCCCTGTTTTCCTAGCAATGTGCGATTAGTGCTAAGCACTAAGAGCTAGTCACACATCAAAATCCACCTCCTTTTCCTGATCCGGGGCTCCCAGGGGCTACTTTGACCTCTTGCATAGTATCCATGGGCCTCAGTTAGTGCACTTTGACCGAGGTCCTCTTCATTCCACGCTGGCTTCCATTGCCACTAGTTCAGGGGTGTTTTTGATCATGTTTTGGAAGTTTTAGAGATTTTTCCCGACCTGTTACAGTCATCGTTCTTTGACAGTCTTTTATGGATCCAATTCGGATCAAGGACAGAACCCTTAAGTTCAGCCTCTTGGTTGCCATGAACATTCAATCTACAAAAGATGGATGTTGGATTTGCGTCATGGAGATGGCCTGCAACTGTCAAGAGGGATCCATGAATCTAGGAACAGTCTCAGACTTTTCACATGCTGAAACAAAGACCTATTTGATGTAGGACTCCTTGTTTGACCGTCTTTTGACCAATGCCTTTCTTCATGAATTCGGTTGAACAGATAGGACCTTGTCCATGTGTAGATCATTTCTGAGCTACCCATGTGCCTCATTTCACTTGCTGACACCTGTAACCTACATAACGATGAGAGTAGATGCAGAATTGTGAGTCAGCTATGGAAAGTGGCTACATTCCGTAGCTGATGAACAAAATCTAAATCAAATAGCACACACAAGGATATAGTTAGAAAACCACTTAAATGCACTCCTAGAATCAATATGTAACAATATTTGATAGCTTATGAGGCACTGATGTGGGAAGATGGAAGAGAAAAGGTCTAGGAAAGTATGTAGAAGAGAGGTAGTTATGGGGCTCAACACATAGCCCCCCCCTTTGTTGTGCCGATTGTGTAGTGGGGGGGTCACAGGGGGTGTGAGGGGTGCGGGTAGCCCCCCTCTATGGGGTCCAGGGTAGCGGCTCAGAAAATTTTGTTTTTGGACTGTATATTAGCTTGGGCGGACCTACTTATGATTTTGTGCATGATTTTCGCACATGGTTTTGGATGCGATGGTTTTCGGTCCATGGTTTTGACGTGATGGTTTTCAGTCCATGGTATTGGATGCTTCGACATGTATAAATATTTATTGTAACATTGAAAAGAACATAAGGAAAAATCAAGCTGGTAGTCCCAATTTTGGGATCCAGGTGAAAATATCTGTGTATATGTGTTATGCTCTCACATTGTTTATTTTATGTGTTTTAGAATTCGTATGCAGGTAATTTCTGTACGGGGATAAAACCTACATTTGGCATTAGTGCTGTTTTGGCTTCAAGGGGATGCCTATGTTGCTGAGGGGTTTCGCTCGGGCCTGTGGTAGACCCTGTTCAGTGGGAGACCTACGGGATCGATTTTGGTGGTGAAAGAAGATGGAGAGAAGTGGAAAGATAGAGATCGAGAAATTTAATGGTCAGTGTTTTGAGTTATGGAAACTCAAGATGGAGGATTTGTTGGTGGATAAAGATCAGTGGGTCACAGTAGATCTAGGTACTAAACCAACGGGAGTGTCCGATGAAGAATGGAAGAAGTTAGATCGGAAGGCTAAGAGCACAATATGATTGTGTGTCTCAGATTCAGTATTGCTGAATGTATCAGGGGAAGCTACAGTGAAGGATTTGTGGGACAAGTTAGGGACTTTATACCAATCTAAGTCTCTGGTGAATAAACTGTTGCTATGGAAAAATCTATATAACCTGAGGATGAAAGATGGAGACACAGTGACAAAACATTAGAATGCATTTAATAATGTGGTAAGTAAGTTATTATCTATTGATATTAAAATTTTAGATGAAGATAAGTGCATCAGTTTGTTGTGTTCTCTACCAGATTCGTGGGATAGTCTGGTTATTGCAATAGGTAGCAATGCAACTACCTTGCAGTTTGATGAAATAGTCTCATCCTTGCTGACAGTGCAGATGAGATGGAAAAATATGGAGAGCCAGAATGGTGATCTTATCTGTACGAGGACGGTCCCAGAACAGAAGCAAAAATAAGTCATCGAGTGGGAGATCTAAATCTGGAGGGAGATATAAATCTCTAGGAAAAACTATAAAGGTGGTGTGCTGGAAATGCAGAAAGGAAGGGCACTACAAAAGGGATTGTAAATATAAAGCTCCTGACAAAGGAAAGGGATATGATTATGCTCCTTTTGTAGAGGCGAAAACCACCTCAAATGAAGGTGGGGATGTTTACTTGGCTTCTTCAAGTACACATGTAGATCATGAGGCATGGTTGATTGACTTAGGTGCATCCTTTCGCTTCACTCCCCATAGAGAGTGGTTCTCCAAGTATGAGAAATATGATGGTGGTGATGTCTTCTTGGGGGATGATAGGAAGGCAAGAATTGTTGGTCGTAAAAAGTAAAGTTGAAGTTGCAAGGTGGAAGCATTAGAACACTTTCGGGTGTTTTGCATATTCCTGCATTGGCCAGAAATCTAATTTCCGTAAGCAAGCTAGATGATGCAAGTGTAAACACATTGTTCAATAAGGATACTTATAAAATGGTTTGAGGAGCAATATTGATGTAGGGAGTTCAGATTGGAACTATGTACAAGTTGCAAGGTAGCACTGTTATTGATGGGTGCAATAGTTCTGTGGTTCCTGAAAGTGGAGCATAAAATCTAGTGGTCTCTGGAGAGAAGACCATGCTGTGGCATCAAAGGCTTGGACATATTGGAGAGAAGGGCCTTTGAATACTTCATGGTAAAGGTATGGTAGAAGGTATGAGTAATAGCTCTCTGGATTTTTGTTTCTATGAAAATTGTGTATATGGGAAGCAAAATCAGGTGAGTTTCCCCTCTAGTGGTAAGAGGACGAAACATATATTAGAACTTGTGATCTGTTTGGACCTCTGAAGGTTCCATCACTAGGTAAGTCTGTGTACTATGTATCATTTATAGACGACTTCTCAAGGAATACATGGATATATTTCCTTAAGAAGAAATCTGAAGTCTTTGGCAGGTTTAAAGAATTTAAGGCTCTGGTAGAAAACCAAATAGAGAAGAAGATAAAGGTTTTAAGGACAGATAACGGTGGAGTGTTTTGTAACAAGGAATTTGAAGAATTCTGTAAGAAGTGTGGTATAGGACGACATAAGACTACTCCATACACACTTGAGAAAAATGGATTTGCAGAAAGAGCGAACAAGATGTTGATGGAAAGGGCAAGAAGCATGCTCAGTGGTGTCGAGTTAGGACATGAATTATGGGCAGAGGCAGTGGAGACAACATGTTACCTAGTTAACAGATCACCTTCATCATTGTTGGAAGATAAGACTCCACAAGAGGTATGGACTGGTAAGAAACCCTCTCTTACATCTGAGGGTATTTGGATGTGAAGCATATGTACATGTTCCAAAGAAGAAAAACCAAGTTGGATAGTAAATCTAAAAAGTGCATCTTTATTGGGTATAAGGATGGTTTAAAGGGTTATAATATTTGGAACCCAGTAACAAGGAAGGTTGTGTACATTCGAGATGTGGTGTTCAAAGAGGTGAAATATGTTATTAAACGTGAAGTCCAACCAAAGGAACCTGAGAATATAGAGTTTGAGCTTAAGGAGGAAGAATTAGACTCTACAACATAGGAGGAATTAGAAGATGGAGAGCCACAAACTCCGGGTGTGAGAAGATTAGTTTGAGAAAGAAGGCACCTGGAAAGGTATAGTCCATTTGCTTTCTGTTCAAATTTTGCTTTATCTGTTACTTATGATGATCCCAGAACTGTGAAGGAAGCAATACATTCATAGGATGGAAAAGTATGGAAAGAGGCCATGGTTTATGAAATGGCATATTTTCACAAAAATGAGGCTTTGGATCTGATGGTGTTGTCGACAGGAAGGAAACCCATTGGTAGAAAATGGGTGTTCAAAAAGAAGACAAATGCAAAAGGAAAGGTGGAGAAATAAAAAGTTTGATTAGTAGCAAGAGGTTATTCCCAGGTGTCGAGAATTGATTTTGGTGATATTTTTTCTCCTGTTGCCAAGGTAGCTTCTATTAGATTACTTTTATTTGTTGCTGTTGCTTTTGATTTTGAGGTAGAACAGATGGACATGAAGACAACATTTCTTCAAATGAATTTGGAAGAGGAGATCTACATGAAGCAACCTGAAGGTTTTGCGGTGAATGGTAAGAAAGAAATGGTATGCAAGTTAAACAAGTCTCTGTATGGGTCAAAACCATCACCAAGGATGTGGTATAAAAAATTTGATACATTTATACGGGGACTTGGCTTCACCAGAAGCAAAGCAGATCATTGTGTGTATTTTAAATTAATTGGTGACCATGTTATTTATCTGGTCTTGTATGTGGACGAAATGTTGCTGGTTGGAAATGATAAAGAAATTATCCAGGATTTGAAGACCCAATTGTTCTCCAAATTCGAAATGAAAGATCTTGGTGCTGCAAACTATATTTTGGGCATGGAAACTAAAAGAGACTCGGCAAAGAGGAAGCTCCGGTTAAACCAGAGGAAGTATGTCAAGACAATACTATAAAGGTTTAATATGCATGATAATAATCCAATGAAGGTTCCTATTCCTATAGGTGTAAGGTTATTTGCTGAATAGTGTCCCAAGACATAAGAAGAGGAAGAGGACATGTGTGTTCCATATGTAAGTGTAGTCGGTAGCCTGATTTATGTAATGGTCTGTACTAGACCAGACATTGCACATGCACTGGGAGTATTGAGCAGGTTTATGTCAAAACCAGGGAAGGAGCACTCGACAGTAGTGAAGCAAGGTTTTAGGTATTTGCATGGCACTAGTGATTATGGTTTGTGCTACCAATGAAGACCAATATTAGATAGAGTGTTGGATATTCATGGCTTTGTTGATGCAAACTGGGTTGGAGATCTGGATCAGAGAAGATCTAAAAGTGGGTATGTGTTTAAACTATTTGGAGGTGCAGTCAGTTGGATAATTAAGAAACAATTTGTAGTGGCACTATCAAGTACAAAGGTAGAATACATGACAGCCATTCATGCAAGCAAGGAAGCAGTTTGGTTGCAGAGATTATGTTCAAGTATGGGGTTAGTACAGGGAGCTATAAGGATAGACTACGATAGCCAAAGTGCAATTTTATTGGCAAGGAACCCTGCATATAATTCAAAGACTAAGCACATTGATGTTCAATATCACTTTGTGAGGAATATGATAGAAGACAAAAAGGCGTTATTGGTAAAGGTGGACACTTTGAAGAATAATGTAGATGCATTGACAAAATCTGTGAGCTCTGAGAAGTTCTCTTGGTGTAGAGAAAGAATGGGTGTTTAAGGGTTAGATAAATGACTAAGCTCTCTTGTGGCCCCCTGTGGAAAGAAAACAAGAAGTGGGAGAATGTTGGGTTGTGTTATATTCTTTCCATGACTAGCCCACATAGTTAAACAGGGGGCTTGGGGGGGGCAGAGCCCGCCCCTTCGTTGCACCGATTGCATAGCGGGGGGATCACAGAAGGTTTGAGGGGTGTAGGTAGCCCCCCTCTATGGGGGCTGAGGCAACACCCTGAAAGTTTTTGTTTTGGGACCCTATATTAGGTTGGGTGGACCTACCTATCATTTTGTGCATGATTTTCACACATGGTTTTGGATGCGATGGTTTTCGGTCCATGGTTTTGAACGTGATAGTTTTTGGTCCATGGTATTGGATGCTTCAGCATGTATAAATATGTATTGTAACATTGAAAGGAACCTAATGAAAAATCAAGCTGGTAGTCCCAGTTTTGGGATCTAGGGGAAAATCTCTGTGTATATGTGTTTTATGTGTTATGCTCTAGCATTGTTTATTTTTTGTGTATGCAGGTAATTTCTGTATGGGGTTAAAACCTATAGAGAAAATCTTAAAGACAATATTGAGGTAAGAAATGTTTTCTCTACTTGATAGATGTTCTCACTACAACTAGGTTCTGGTCGTAGAGCCTGACAGACCTAAAACCATATTTGGAACAAAGTGGGGCATGTTATCTTTCAGAGGAATGCCTTTTGGGATGGTTAATTCTGGTGCAACCTTTAAATGTGCAATGGAACTCACATTTCCTGGTTTAATTGGTCAGAGCATGGTGATGTATCTTGATGAATTCATAGTGTTTTCAAAGAAGAGATCTGACCACCTACGCCCCCTGAAGCAAATCTTTGAGCGATGTCAAAAATACAGGATATCTCTTAAGCCCAAGAAGAGAATTTTTGTAGTGTTAGAGGGAAATCTCTTGGGCCATATCATAGAAAATAGTGGGATTAAAGTAGACCCTAAAAGGGTTAAGGATATCACGCAGATTCCCTCCCAGTGAACAAGAAAGCCATGCAGTCCTTCTTGGCGAAGATAAACCTTCTCACAAGTTCATCTCCAATTACGCACAAATAGTGAAACCCATGTAGGGGATGGTGAGGAAGGATTTAATATACAAGTGGGACAAAATGGAAAAAAATCCATTTTCCCATATTAAGTAAGCGGTTGCAGAAGCATCAAACCTGTACAACCCATATTTCAACAAGGATTTCTTGCTCTACACCTTTGCTTTTGATACTTCTCTTGCTGTTGTGTATACGCAAAAAGATTATCAAAATAATGAGCGACCTATATATTTAATGAGTTCTAGACTATAAGGACCTAAAATCAACTACCCCATCTTTGATAAATATGCTTATGCAAGCTACAAGGCAGTGAAGCATTTTGGACCTATGTTTTGTAGAATCATTGCATTATCTTCGTGCCGCAACCAACGGTTAGATCACTATTTGTCCAATAAGAGATAGGTGAGAGAAGAGCGAAGTGGATGACTGGTTGACAATAGTACGATATGGAATTCAAATTAGTTCACACAATCAAGGGTCATGGTCTATGCCAACTAGCAGTAGAATTAGTGAATGCAAGAGTAGACGATCTATCTGGATGGGAGCAGGAGACTGATATGTACAATATTGTGTGAGCTACCCACACTACTATCTCAAACTCTTGGTACATGAATGTGTGTCAATATATTGAGCATGTTACTTCACCCTCTCAATTATCTGTAGGAAATAAGAGGGAAGTTAGATTAAAATATTTATCTTACCAGTTAGTGCATGGGGTGGTTTTTAGAAAGCACCACAATGGAGTCCTACTCAGATGCTAAGAACCACAAGATTCAGAAAAGGTGTTACATTACCTCCATGATGAACCAACTGAGAGAAATTTGTGGGTGACACTATAGTGCACAAAGGCATGCATGGCAATTTTTATTGGTCCACATTATTCAAATATGCTCACACATATGCCCACAAGTGTCTGGTCTGCTAGAATTGTGCCATCCTAGGAAAGAAGTTAACCGTCTGTTGCAACCTATCACCATGGAAGAACCATTTCAGTAATGGGGTTTGGATGTTATTTGTGAGATTTTTCTACACTCATCAAAGTAGCACCGTTATATACTCACTTCCATATATTTATTTACATGGTGGACAAAAGCGATTCCACTTAGGCAAGTGAACGATCAGGAATTAATTAACTTCCTCAAACAAAATATCATCTATAAGTTTGAAATTCCGACTTCACTTGTTTTAAACATTGCAACATACTTTTTGTCATTGAGATTATATGATTTTGTATTGGAAAATGGTATTATATTGAACACTATGCTAATTACTATCCACAGGGAAATGATTTTGCTGAGACCACTAATAAGAACCTTACCATATCATTAAGAAGATTGTTTTCTTTGAATAGAGGAAGTGGCAGTATACTTTGGTGAATGCCCTATGGGCTAACAGAGTCACACCTAAGCCTTCTCTGGATACATCTCCTTACTTCCTGGTGTATGTAAAAAAGTCGTCATATCCTTGAACATCTATTTTCTTGCCCTTCAACTTTCACAAGAGTCCGAGGGTAAGCCATGCTGATTGATTTAGAGTAGGATATACACCCTTTGCAAGTTACAGGAAGAAAGGAAGAAAGCTAAATAATTCTTTTCCATCCATCAGAGTCATATCGAGAGATGGTTTGATAAGAAGTCTGTAGGGAAAAATGAATGCAGTGTGGGTGACTTGATCTCAAAGTGGAGCAAAGCCCATGAAGACAAAGGGAAACACACTAATTTCTAGTCCATATGGATCAGACCATATATTGTCCATGAGAAGCTTGGACAACACACATATCATCTCAAATATTTAAATAGGAAGATTGACTCTCTTCCTATTAATGGCCAAAATTTAAAATAATATTTTCAATGATGGTCTAGGGTTATGCCCTACCCTATGTATATAGTTTCTTCTTTTGGTTATTTGTTTGGTTTTGTCTTGCATTTTTGTTTTTCATTTATGTAAATAAGTGTCATGTGTAAACCTATTTTCTGGCTTCATTGTGTGTGGCTGAGTTGAAGAGAGTCTTGTGACACTGCAACATTTGGCTAACCTTCGATCCTTATTCTTTGTTCTGGTTACATCTTTTGATTAATGATGTTTTGATGGAAAATACAATCCTTTCATAAGGAAAGTTTTGTGTTGAACCATGATACTCATGTCTATTATGGAAATCTTACACCCGTACTCGGTCTTTATGTTTTCTTGCTTCCATACTTATCCAATCAAGTAGAGAAGGAAAATGGGACAAATCTAAACGAGCAAACCTAAATCAAAGGTCTTTATATGCTTATCTAAAGGAACAACCTCTTCCGCTCTTAATAAGTCTAGAGCCCTCTTCCACCCATGTAATGAATAAGTGCTTATTCACAATCCTATATAAATATATAAATAAAGGGCGAAAGAAGAGAAATGCTTCCTGTGAAGAGAGGTGAAGAAAGCAACTCCATCGAGGTATTGTCTAGGCTCATTGGTAGCGAAGCAATGTTCTTTTTCTAGTAGTGACTTCGTCAGGGTACTATCCAGACCTGTTGGCAGTGGTGCTACACTAAATATGAAAAGATATATTCAAAATCTAAAACTCACGAACTGTACTACCCTTTCTTGACCCAAAACATTGCGATATTTTTGGTTTTATGTTTGTGTTCAACTGAGAAGGGACATAGGGGACTATGATTATTCATGGGGTAAGTGGGTAAACCAAAGTGATATGTATGATGAATCAGTACTCCCTCATGAACTAGACCCCACATGAAAGAATTAATTGAGGCATAGAAGCTGGAATTCAACTAGTGTGTCACCAAGTATTATCGCTACTACAACACCCTCCAAAATTTTCGCCTACACCCAAATTCCAGAGCCTACTTTGACTTTGCATTATTTCATTGCAAGCATTAAGAGTTATTGCATGTGTTTTCTCTAAGTGTCCTTGTCCCATTTGCAAGAAAATCAAAGTGTCATCTCTTAGCATGTGGAGTGTTGCACAATGTATAAAAGCTAGTTTTGGTGGTTTCAAGGGGTAATATTTGTGTAAATGAGTTGGTCTTACCATGTAAACATGTGTCACACTAATTTCGAAATTCTCAAGCATTATCACATAAGTGTTGTCATGGTCATCACAAAGTGTATCTTTGGTGTTGCACTTGGTGTAAGTTATCACATTGAGGAGAGGATGTTGTTCATTTTGTTTTGAGTCTTCCATGTTGTCTCATCATGTAATCTACGTGTATGATCATGTTCAGAGTCATGATTTTTCCCATCTTTCTTTCACCGATTGAACGCTCTGTTGAATTGTGAAAACTCTCTGACCAAGCCACTCAGCTTCTTTCAGCTAGCCTGAACTGTGCACTGCGCAGTATCAACCTCAAGCAGCAGTCTTGCTTCTTAGCACTATGCAATGCGTAATTCCTACCTCCGAGAACTGCACACTACACAATATTAGTGCTCAAGCCCAGCCCTGAGCTCAAAAACTGCGCAATATGCCTCGCCTTTCAACCTTGAACTACAAATTGTGCAGTATCAATCCTCAAGCCTCAACCTTGAGCTCCTGAACTATGTAATTGTGTAACCACATAGCCTCCTTGTCCTTCTAGCACTGTGTAGTGGGCAATCGCAGTGCTTAATCCCTCAGCCTGGTTCCTTGAATCCCTTAACTACGCAATCCTCAAGCAAGTCCAACCTGAACTACGCATTACATAGTCTCAAGGTTCAGACCTGACCCTTGACTACCTGAGCTGCACAATTGTGCAGTCACTGAGTCTCTGCCTCAACTTGTTACCCAGTTCCATCAAGTCAGTGGATACTCATGCAACATCTTAAACTAGGGGGTTTATCGGACTAATGTCATCTTGTCATTTGTGAGTTGTAGATACATGTACTCTATCATGCTATGCTAGGATAATGAAGAAGAAGATGGAGAAAGAGACCATGCTAGAAGACACCTATGAAAGGAAATTAGTTTGCGACAACAACTCAAGATCTAATAACACTGACTCCTAATATTTAGCCATATGGAGGTGGAAAAGGAGATCACGTTCTCTCTTCAAGAAGACACACAAAAAGCAGCAACAATGAATGGCTTGACATTTCCATGTCATCAATGTCATGTCCTATCATGTCGCACATCATTTTGTGGATTTTGTAAATTCTTATTCGAAATGTATTGTAAAGTGGAAGCCCAAAGGACATGTACAAAATGTAAAGAGTCATGTGAGAGGTGAAAAGTCATAGGGAAGTCAAACAGTCATGAGGGTAGTCCAAGAATCACAAGAGAGGTGAAGGATCACCCCATTGGTTATATATACACCCTCACTGTACAAGTAAAGGACTTTTCACCTTGGCTTCTCCTATAAGACACCAAAGAGACAAAGTTAGTACTTTTGGGGAGCAAGTAGTGGCTCCAACGCTCCATTTTTGGAGCAAGTGATGTTTGTTGTATACTACATCTTGGGAATTTTACTTAATATTTGAAGCCTAATGCCCAACACATTTTCATACATGGATTATGAATATTTGTAAGACTGTTTTGTAAAAAATTATGATTCATGTTTTCTTTTCACCTGTACTAAAGTAGTTAAACTATTTCGGTTATTTTAATGCTTATCATATTGAGAATGTGCTGTAATGGTCAATGTTCATTGCATCTTTGTGTACTATTCCACTGGATGTTAGACAAATATTTTCCATGTGTGTGTGTGTTTTTGTAACAACCCTAGTGAAAATTCCATGTAAAAATATATAAATGCCATGGATGACTGGGACACGTATTCCAAGCTGAATGGTGGGAAAGACATCCTAAGGGGTGTTCAATAAAAGGAGAAACTATTGCATGTCCTCACATAGACTTCAAGTTCATAATTCCCTAACTAATTAACTCAAGGTGAATTAATTAATCAATTTACAAACTGTTGTTAATATCAAATTTGATTTTTACTTCCTATGTTTAGTCTAGGGACTGACTAAAATAAGAAGGGATCCTGAAATGCTATTTTTAGAAAAGTTATTTTTAGCACTTTCACTTTTCACACATTGTAGCTAAGATCTCCAATGGCTGAACTACTATTTATAGCTTGGCTATTTATAGCAGTGCTATTTTTAGCATCTTCTATTTTTAGCATTTCTAGTTGCACATTTCAACACTCTATCTCAACAAGAAAGGAATTATCAGTAACCCTAATCCTGTCTCTATGGAACTCGAACTTTCATTTTGGCAATGCCTTAGTCAAAATATTTGCATCCTGCTCCTCGGTCGAAACATTGCAACATCATGATCCTCTTGACCACTTAGTCCCGTAGATGATGGTAACTTATATCTATATGCTTGGACCTGTCATGAAACAATTGATTCTCAGAGAGTTTTATGCAACTCTGATTATCACAATATCTCATTGTAGGATCCATCATCTAACCAAACAATCCCACTAGAATCTTCCGAATCCAAATGGCCTCGCATGCTGCCTGAGTAGCAACCATGTATTCAGCCTCTGCTGAGCTAAGTGCAACTAATCTCTATTTCCTGCTATACCAAGAAACTGCAACTGAACCAAGGTTGAAGATTCCTCCAAAAGTCCTCTTCCATCTGATGGACTACCAACCCAATTCGCATTAGTGAAATCTTGCAGCTTCACTCCCTCTATCCGTTTGTACCATAGTCTGTACTGTGTAGTGCCTTTGAGATATCTCAGCACATGCTTCGCTGCCTTCCAAAACAGCTTGGTAGGTTGAACCATAGCTTGATTCAGCTTGTTCACTGCAAAGCATAAGTCGGGTCATATGTTCACCAAATAAATAAGTGAACCCACTAGCTACTGGTAAATAGTAGTAGCTACTATCTCACCTAAAGTAGCATCCTCCTTCCTCCAATTCCCAGCTAGAGGAGTCGGCATGGGTTTGCACTTCTCCATGTGAAAGAGCTTGAGTATCTCATTGGCATACTTGCCTTGAGAAACAAATACTTCCCCATCTTTTTGCCACACTTCCATGCCTAGAAAGTAGTGCATGAGGCCCATGTCCTTCATCTCAAACAATCTTGCAAGGTCCTTGCAAGATTTTATCAGTTGATCATCACCTGTCAAAATCAGATCATCGACATAAAGTACAATAATCAGTGGCTTACCTTCTACCATGATGTGGTAAAGGTTCACATTTTCTTCACTCTTAGTGAAGCCCAACCTGATGAAATAGTTGTCGATCCTGGTACACCAACCATGGGGTGCTTGCTTCAGCCCATACAATGCTCACTTGAGTCGGCAAACATGCGACTCACGATCGAAGTTCTCAAATCCTTCGAGCTTCTCAATGTATACTTCTTCCTCAATCTTCCCATTGAGGAGAACCGTATTCACATCCATTTGATGGATCTTCCAACCCATCTAAGCTAATAGAGCTAGCATCGATTTGATAGATGAGTACCTTACTATGGGAGCAAAAGTCTCATCGTAGTCGATCCCCTCAACCTGTGAGAAACCTTGGGCAACAAACCTTGCCTTGTGTTTATGAACACTTCCATCAGCTGCTTGTTTTACGTTGTAAAGCCATCGAGAACTAACCACTGACTTGTCCCTAGGTCTAGGGACAACATCCCACACACTAGAACCGTACTCTTCTACCATTGCATTAACCCAAACTGGTTGCTGCATTGCCTCCTGAAAAGAAGAAGGTTCGGTCGCTACACACTCCCCAACTAGGGCCATGTAGCCAGTGTATCTCTCAGGAGATCTCCTCTGTCTGCGTTGAGAGGATGGCTGCCCCACATTCTCTCTCGCATCTAGCATTAATCTGTCAGCTTCTCGCGAGCGTTTCCACCTATCTCTGGAAGACTCTCCAGGAGTGGTGGTCTCCACTACTGGATCCTCTACATGTGGCTGATCCACATTATTAGGAGGCTCCTCCTCCTTTAGAACTAAAAGTTCCTCACCACCATGCAACTTGAGCTCCCTCTCAAGTGACACTCACATGGCTCTCTGCTTGTCGAACTTAAGATCCCTGTGCACTACGGTCCTCTAAATGGCAGGTAGAAACACACGATAGTTGTGGGGTGTATCTGTGTACCCCACAAGTATCCCCAACCCAACTGTTGGGTCTAGCTTCTTCCGAGCATCTTTGGTCACATCATAGAAAATTGGTGATCCAAAGATGCGAAAGTGACTCACATTTGGTCGCTTCCCTGAAAAAGCTTGTATACGTGTCTTCATTCCCAAAATACGATGAGGACTTCTATTATGAAGGCACACTGCTGTATTGCATGCCTTAGCCCACAGATGAAGTGGTAGGCTTTGGTCATGCAACATCGCTCGAGCTGCTTCCACAATAGATCTGTTCTTCCTTTCGACCACCCCATTTTGTTGTGGGTTATGAGGTGCCATCAGTTCTTGTTTAATTCCTTATGTAGCACAAAAGTATTTAAACTGTTGGGAAACATACTGTCCACCATTGTCACTACATAAGGCTTTTACTTTCTTTCCAAATTCTTTCTCTACTAAGGCTTTAAACTCACAAAACCTCAAGAAGGCCTGATCCTTCTTTTGCATAAAGTAGATCCAACATCTATGAGAAAAATCATCAATAAAAATAACACAGTACCTTTGCTTAGCGGTGGAGGTTGTAGAGAATGGTCCACATACATCTGAGTGAACTCACTCTAGGATTGCTCCAGCTCTACTATCTTGATCCTGAAAGGAAGCTTTTGCATACTTACCCAGGGTGCATCCTTTGCATGTATATATTTGCTCCAGTTTTCCCTTGGGTAAGCCGGTAGAAATTTGCTGCATGATCTTCAAGGCCCTGTGATGCAAGTGGCCTAGTCTCCTATGCCATAGCTCACCAACATCTTGGCTTTGCACCACCTCTGCTTTGGAATTCAGCACAACATAGTCATCTACCTCTAGCTTGTAGAGATTCTTTACTCGAATACCTATTCACTTCGTCTGTCTGGTGTCAATATGCCTCAAGAAAACTTTTCCTTTACTAAAGCTTACATCATAGCCTTTATCTTCTAGCATAGCAACATACACAAGATTCTTTTTCAAACTTGGTACATACTTAACAGCAGATAGGGTGAGAGGAGCACCATGCTCCCTCTAAAACACAACTGTACCTTTACCTGAGACACAGTACTTTCAATCATCGCCCATCTCGATCCGCATATGGAGATCCTTCTCCTCCAATGCACTGAAAAGATTCTCGTCACCCGACATGTGGAAAGAAGCTCCACTATCTAGGTACCAAACACATCCCACCATGGATGAAACCATGCATGTGATAAGCTAGAAATCCGGCTCAAAATGTGAGGCTAGTGCATCACCATCAGATCCCTTTGAGGAACCTTTCTTGGATTTCTTCTGTGGACAATTCATAGCATAATGGCCCACTTCATGACAGTGAAAGCATCGCACTTTCGACTTGTCAATCTTCTTCCCTCCATGAGAAGATTTGGATTGGGATGCCTTCTCTTTCCCTTTCTTAGCTTTACTCGCTAAAGCTAGATTTTCTTCATCATCTTGTTTTGATGAAGATCCATCCCTAGTGCTTTGCCTTATCTCCTCTTGCATCAGATCCAACCAAAGTCGTTCCAAATTTGGCAGTTTCTCTCTTCCATTAACCGAGTCCTGGTAGCTATGCGAGCTCTTACGAAGACTGAGGAGTGCAAGACTCACCATGTTATCATCAACAATCACGATCCCTATGCTTCCAAGCTCATCCCTGGAGGTGGTGAGTTTGTTCAGGAACATAGAGATTGTGTCGCCCTTTTCGCACTTGATCTTCGAAGTTTATCTTTCAACTCTAGCTTCCTCTGAATGCTGCTATTTTAATAAAGATTTTCCACATCGAAAACATAGTCTCCTTCCCATGGAGGCTCGAGACAATGTGATCTTGAACTCCCTCCAGGAGGATTCTCCTTGCTCTAGCCACACACTTTTTCCATTCCGCCAGTTGAGTAGCATCAATCGGCTTCTGTAATTCTTGATCAATGAAGTCCTTTAGATTGTTATCTTCTAATATTGCCTCCATGCGATCCTTCCAGACTATATAATTCAAACTGCTATCAAGGGCATATTCGAGTCTCAAACCACTGAATTCCATCAATAAAATAGATGTGATAAGAACTCAATTCAATATTCAGAAACCAATCTTCAAACTTCTCTTGCTTGTATACTGTTCTTCCTTGATCACCTTTTCTCTGATACCATGTAGATTTTCCCACTGTAGATCACCTGGTAATGCAATGTACTAAATCAAAACACTTGATCTACTTCTAAAAACAATTGAGCGGAAGCTCAATCGAACATGAGCAACATCAAGCATGAACAAATATAACGGAGAATGAGAAGTAATCAACCATAACATAGAAGATATATCACTAGGGAAAGTACCAGCCTAAAACCCCAACTCTGTATTATCATACAAGTGGAAATCTTGTTCAAGTTACAAAAGGAATTAGCTCTCAAGCTATCTTGCTCTTTTTGCAATCAAACAATACTGCTCACAGACTCAATAGACATAGAATATATCTTCCTAAAGCCCTCCAAGCCTCCTATTTCCTTGCGCAATTTTGATTGGGGTCCAATGATATCACATGTGTGAATTGGCCTCATCACACTCATTGTAACCTCAGGTCCAACTGCGTAATCCTCAAGGAATAATATTCCTTATACATGCAAGGAATATTCACCAAGGAATATCCTAGCAACTGATAGTACACTATCCCTCCATATGATCTCAATTGGGTCTCTGACTGAATTGACATGCATGAGTTATCCATGAGTGAATCTTTAGTTATCTAAAATACGGTAGTTACATGCATTCAAGCATTAACTAACTGAACTCTCATTAATTTAACAAACTGTTAAATTAATCTAACTGGACTTGACTCAGTTAACTGAGCCAACTAATTACAACTCAATGTTACAACTCACTCATCTCTTTAATAGATGGATAAATCCCTCAATCAAAGCAAAAACTATTGCATGTCCTCACATAGACTTCAAGTTCATAATTCCTTAACTAATTATCTTAAGATGAATTAATTAATCAATTTACAAACTGCTGTTAATATCAAATTCGAATTTTACTTCCTATGTTTAGTATAGGGACTGAGTAAAATAAGAAGGGATCCCAAAATGCTATTTTTAGAAAAGCTATTTTTAGCACTTTCACTTTTCACCCTTTGTAGCTAAGATCTCCAATGGCTGAACTACTATTTATAGGCCGACTATTTATAGCAGTGATATTTTTAGAATTTCTTGTTGCACATTTCAACAAAGACAATGAGTGACAAGGGAGAGATAAAGAGAGGGAATGATGGAAAGAGGAGAGGAAGGAAGAGAGAGAGAAGGAGAGGAGAGAGGGAGGAAGGAAGAGAGAGAGAAGGAGAGAAGAGAGAGAGGGATACACAAATATGGAGGGGGATAAAGGGGGAGAGAGAAGGAGAGAGAGAGATGGGGGAAGATAAAGAGAGGTGGGAGAGGAAGGAAAAGAGAGAGGAGTTGAGAGGGAGGAGAGAGGGAGGGAGAGAGATGTGGAGTTGGAGGGGGAGAGAGAGGGAGGAAAGAAAACATAGTGAGAGAGAGAGAGAGAGAGAGAGAGAGAGAGATGATGACATTATGGTTGGTTGATTGGTTGGAATTGGTTTCAACCTAGATCGTGGTCTTATCGTACTCTTGGTGATTGGATGTGTTAGTGTCAGTGAATTCAACCTGTCATAGTGATCAAATCTGCTCTTACAAGGTGTTGTTAGGGTGTCAAGTCAAATTTTTGTCATTTCAATGAGTCTTCAAATAAAAACTTGGTCACTGGTTGTTGTTTCTAGGCCACTGCTGCTCCCTTCACTTACTCAGGGTCATCATGGTCATTGTCTTCTTCGAGGTATCATATCTTCATTTAAGTGTCTTGGGTCATGAAATGGTTACATTCCTCATTTTAGTTCATGGTGTAGGGCTTCACTCCATGTGTCATCATGATACCATATGTTTCCAAAAACATGTCCATCATGTGATTAAGTGGGTAAAGGGAGTTAGTGGCTTAGGGAGAGAAAAATAAAGGTAAAGGTAATGTTTTATTTCAAATAAGACAATGTTGCAGTACACTACCTCACCTCATCATTTCTCATAGGGACATGTTTGCTTCAAAATATGTTTATGACCAAATGGAGAAGAATTTTAAAAAATTTAAAGAGGTTTTTGTCCATTATGGTCCAAGGAAAAAAAACCTCTTTCATGTTATACACATGTGTTATGATTTGAAATAAATTCCCAAAATACACTTGCTATGGGAGAGTTGCTGCACTTCTGGAAAACTTGACTTCAAGACAGTGTTTCAGGGGTTTTGAGCAGGTGTTGGTAGTTTTTGAGGACTCTATTGTGTAGTAGACATCCTAATATTTCCAATGGTACCTTCAGCTTGTGATTTGGATTAGTGGAAGGCATCCAAAATTGCTTTGAACGTTGGCATTGCGCTTTTGTCAGAGAAACCCTGAGTTTTTGGAGTGACCTTGGGAAAATCAATTTTTCTCCCTCATGGAGTGTCCAAATTACATACTTGAGGTGTCCATCTTATAGAATACTTCAAGAGCTTCCCAACAAGCTATCAAGCTCTCAATTTGGAGTAGTTTAAGGCCTCCAAAAGTGGTTTGGAATACCAGCGTTGTGCACAGAGACAAGGCGCTGTGAGCAAAGACAAGGCGCTGCACATAGAGACATTGCACCGCGCATAGCCTAACTGCGTTGCACATAGGGAAGAGTATCCAAAAACTCACCAAAAATCACCCAAATTCAAATTTTAATCTTTCATTCCTATTTTCTATTGCTCTAAGCCATCTAGCAAGTAAGTACTCTCATTTCACTCCCTCTTGTACTTTGGCAAAACAAATGAATGATGGTTAGTTTAGTCATCTAGGGTTTTTGTGAATTCCATGCTTTGAGCTTGAAAATGATCAGTTGGAGCTTTGAAACCCTAAAAATCACTATCCCTATACCTCTCTTTTCATGAAACTCATCATCCCCATTCACCAACAAACCATTTCCCTTCATTCCACTTCACCTTCCTACAAACGCTATCCCTAATCTATCAAATTGTGCAGTTTCCGTAGCTAGGACTGGGTTTAAATTTCCTAGTTCATCTCCCTCATTCATTTCCCTTCATTTAACCTCCTAAGGGTTCATAAAACCTATTTCCATCTCCAAAAATTTCCCTACTCCCATCTCCCTTCCCTAACTCCCTCATTTCACCACTTCAACCATTTTTCACTATTTTTTTTCCCATTTCCTATCATCTAGGGTTTCAAAAATGGAAGGAGATTCTTCACCATCAAAAAAGAGAAAACATCATAAAGGAGGGAGGACTCTGAGGTATGATCCCACAAACTAAAATGAGATCAATTCTTCACCATTAATAAGACAATGCTTTGAAGATGTCAACTATCTAGGGTTTTGCCAAAGAGTGGAAGAGGTAAGTTCTCATGAGAAACTCATTGATTTGATTGCCACCAATCTGAAAGGAGAAAAGGCGACCATTATAGGGATTGATTTCAAATTCTCAATTGATGTCATCTCTCTTGCGATAGGGATAGCAAATCATGGAGAGTATTGGTTCAAAGACATGAACCCAGACCTAGAAGAGAATAAAAGCCATCAATGGAAGAATTGACCTTTGAGGAGAGGATTGCCATGGAAATAAATGAAGACAGGGAGTTTTGGCTTGACAAGATAAATTTCCACCTTTAGAAGCTCCTTTAAAAGGTTAACAAATATAATCAGTTGTTTAAGCATATGGCGCACCACTACCAGGCTCAAAACATGATCGCCAATGTCAAGGTAAAGCAGCTTGAAAACAAGCTCAAGGAAGCCAAAAAAAGACCAAAAGGATGAGGGAAACCTAGATATGCTTACTGAAGAATATATGAAGGTTTAAAAAACATATTTTTACAACTTTTAGCCAATTTTGAGCAAATTCTGAGCACTTTTATTTTTTTGAGAATTTTTGAGCTAAATTCAGAAAATCAGTAGCAAGGCGCTGCGATTTTTTCTCAGGCATCTATTTCAGGAAAAGTCTACATTTTGGAAATATCTTGGCATCCTATAAAAACCCATTTGCTTAGATTTTACAGAGATGACTCAGTTTTGGAGAAAAGTGAAAAAAGTGTCAAAAAACTAGCATTATGGACCCTTTTTTGACAGGCGTTGCGCACCTGGAGTGACCTTGGAAGAATAGACATTTGAAGGTTTTCCCATGGTCAAAATTAAAAAATTCAAACTTCTGTGGAAACTAGACTTGAAGGGATAGTTGACCATTCTCTCAGATTTGCATTTTTACCTTTGGAAGGCACCTCAGAATCAGCTCAAAGTCTGCGTTGCGCTTCTGCATGATTCTGTGTTTTAATTTGCAAAGTTCACTGTGTAATTTTTTTAATTTCCAGTTTGACTTAGTCAAAGTCAATATTCTCTATTTAGTGGCACTAGTTTCTAGGCTAGGTTATTTAGGCATGAATAAATGTACATCATAGTTTGTTTTTTTATGTTTATTAGGCCTCATAAAGGAAGCAAACTCCTAAACAAACTCTCCAAGAAGTGGTTGAGTTTCACCTTCTCACTCTCACGTGTTGGCTGAGAGAATCTTGGAGTCAGTTCCTCCACCAAGGAATTCAACTCCTGAAGGTGGGAAAGTGGTCTAGGAGAGTATATATGTGTCATTTCTATTTCAGAGAGAAGGGTTGAACTTTTTGTGGAGGAGGCTTGCATGCAATGATCTTTTTAGCTAATACAGAGACATGTTGCAACGATTTTCAAGGAACTCTAGCCCAATGAGTTCATGGTGTTTGTTCTTCATTCTATTTGTTTTCTAATGGTTAAAGCATCTCTGTCTACATGATATCTCTTCTTTATATGGATGCCTTACAGTGAAATATACTGAATTCTTGTTTCTCAAGCTCTGTTACCTGATTTTCATAGTTATGTTTATGTCTTCCTAAGCTAATGAAATCATGTTTACTTATGCTCATTAGTTTCTTCTAAAATTTCTCTTCTATACTACATTTACAATATTGTAAATACACCATGGTTTCTGAGATCTAGCTCCTTCTCATATTTTCTCGTGCACTCCTACAACCTAGACCTATTTGTGGCTCCAAACCCTAAGTTCAGTGAACCCTAACACCCAAATTTTCACAAACACACAAACAAATATATATATCTACCCTAAAAATTATTTGATTTAAAGTCATATCACTGAGACTTAGAGAGATCCCTCTCAAGCTCAGTAGGGCTAGCTACTGAGCTGAAGTGGTTTGAGGTCACCCTTCTTGATTTCCTTTTCAGCCTAGGAAATTGTCAAGACTAACAGGCAACAAGAGAATAAGTGTTATAGTACTTCTATCCTCCAGTACTACTGAAATCCCATACTCCAGTACTACCAGAATCCCATACTCTAGTACTACTAGAATCCCGTATTCATTCACTAGTGCTGGAGATTGCTTAAGGAATAATATCTGGTCTTCAATGTTCTAGTTGATTTGGCAACCCATAGAATGGATATGAACACAATTAATATTGCGTGAAGTGTTCTCACAGTGATTTGGTTGTATTAATAGTTTTGATATAACACTAGGATTTGACTATTTAAATGTATCTCTTGTGGATCAATGATTGGGTCGATTTAATTGAAGAGAATGAAGGGTTTCGGTCATCAACTGTTAATGAATTAATATCTTATGGTCAAGGCAACATAGCTAATTATTATTTTATAAATTGATTTGGTAAAATCGGTTATTGAACATCAAGTTGGTCCAAAATCTTGTGGGAATGGTTAATAAATGTGGACACACTTATCTATGGTTGAATACGCTGATAATGGAGCCATTTGGTCAACGAAATACCATCAAACTATACACAGTAAAGGCCCTTGGTAAATCTTGTCCCTAAGGCTATAAATATATCACCAAGATCTCATTTGAGACATGGATCTCTCATGGAAACATAATCTGGAGGGTGCCATCGAAATATTTGGAGTACGATATGAGGAGGATTGTTTGAAAACTACACTGTGTCTTTATTTTTATGTTTGCACTATTCTGACATAGGTTCGAAGGGATGAATTTTGAAGAGTTCGATCTAGCACAAGTGCTCATCAAATATTTTATTCTTTATTGTATATTTTCTGGAACTGGTATACTGGTAAGCTGGATCTAAATATTGATCAACTACTGTCTACTGTGATGGATTATTGTACTATTTTTTTTTAAAAGAACTGATTTGAAGGGTGCTGACCATTCGTGGAAGTCGTGCGAGTGATCTGAAGGGTACACAATGGTTAAATTTTAATGATCTGACGTCACTTGTGCACATACAATGAAGAACATGAAATGAACCAGTGCCCATACGTAGATTTTGTCTAGCTAAATATGAGTGTGAATATCAAAGATTTATAGTGATAGTGCATTCTATGTCCCATCCATGATCTGGGGCATAAGGGCCGAGATATTTCATCCTTTATGCAGCTCGATTATTGTGATTAGGTAATAAATATATAACATTGAATGGATCCCATGTGCACAAATATTGAAGGCACATTTATTGCCTGAATTAGTGACCGATATAGAGTACTGCAATCAAATTTCACACCTATATTGCTATTGTGTGTATGTATTGATCTCAAAATTTATATTTGAGTTGATTATTTGTCTTAATTCAATATGTAATAAGTATGTTGCTGATGCTGAATGTTAAATGATATATTTTGTATTCATTAATGATCTGCTGTGAATTCGATTGATCAAAATTTTTGGTGCTTAATTTAATTGATCTAAAAGATAATCCAGCAGTATAATTATGTGGATCAATCTCAGTATGAAAGAAAGAGCATCAAGAAAAGCGTAATGACTGTAAGAGGTGCTTTGGATCTGAGACCAAGTAACACGATGTGCATAAATAATAATTGAGTATTATAGATCTAGTGTGGCAGAGTATGAACATAGTTCGATGATTGTTGTGTGGTTGCTCCAAGAATCAGAGTTAAAGTGTAAGTGTCTTAATGTTCTATGCAAATATCCATGGCTAGAGGAGTGTTGCAGCAAAGTTCATGATCATATTACTTACATGATTATTTTGTAGGGACTCAAAGTTTATTATCATGGAATTACAATAGTACTTTGATAAATTTGTCCTGAATTTGAGTCTTATAACTGTTATGTCTTGGTTGTAAAATATACTAAGACTTCGTTGAGAGGGTTTCAAAATTTTTTTGTAGAGTTTCTTATGGTGTATGTTATTATTGTTTTGAGGGAAATTTTTTGGCAGAGTTAGATGTTTTTTTTGGACATAGGAGTATGCATTGTATTGTGATATGATAAGCTGATTGACAAGGGAAGTTTGCATAAGGAATTTTTTTTTGAGTCACAAAGAGCTTGGTTGAGATCATTTTTCTAATGATTGTATTAGGTCAAAGTCTATGGCTGGGTTATGAGAGGATTGTTATGTATGTAGAGATTGTATTTGTTGCAAAGAGAGAGGCATGTTTATGTTGTTGCCATTATGTGGAGTGATGAGTTCTGTGAAGGTTTACATGATAGATGCCTATTATCACGAGTTTATATGTTGATGTTGTGTATTGATATATGTTGAGAGAGGTCATTAATGTTGATGAAAAGATTGGTCTTGTGAGGCTTGATGATTGATATATCTTAGATGCTCACTGTCTTGATGAATACTGTTGAGATTAGATTTGGGCAGAGAATTTGATGCTACTAGGACATATTTGATCATGTCCATAAGGGTTTGTTATTGATAAGAGCAGAGATTGGTTTTTTACTTACTCGATACAATAAAAAATGGTTTTACGTCAGTTTAATTGTTAATGTGTGCAATGATGTATTAAGGACAAAGTTGTATTGCAGAATGAGATTTTTTGGTGGATGTCTTGTATTTAGTTTAATGAGAATCTAGTTTGAAAATTGGATGAAATTTGGCCTACACAATTTGAGTTTGTTGCAGGTGGATCCAATGTCAAATATTTTGAAATGAGGTCCACAAAGGATTTGAGGGTTGGAGGCTTCAGTGAGGGAGTGGTAGCTTCCTTCTGGTGGTGGCCGGAGAAACTACTCAAGGAGTAGTAGCTTCCTTTTAGTGTTAGTTGGAGAAATAATAGGAGGTAGTAGCCTCTAGAAGGTAGGAGCCTGCGCACTGTTAGAAGTCTGTGTGAGTGCAAGATGTAAAATGAAATTTTATTTATAATAATAAGAAGACAAAGACAACAAAAAAGACGGTTTTTCCCAGTTAGGTTTTCCACCTAGTATCTAATGTTCCTATATGATGATGTGTATGTTGAATTGTTGATGTGTTGCACTATTATGGTTGGCATGTATTTATTATTATATGTTTTTCATGGTTTATTACTTATGCTTAGATCTAATAATGTGTTATTAGTTCAATGATAATTCAGTTGAAATTGCAAAGAAAAGAATAAATTTGATTAAAATTGATTCAATACAAAATACTGATTCAACCACACCCCCCCTCCC
>APFE030947977.1:1771-16685 GCA_000404065.3 Pinus taeda | reverse complement strand
GGCGAGATAGAGAGACAAAGAAGGAGATATGGAGGGAGATATAGATATAGATTGTGGGGAGAGAGAGAGAGGGAGAGAGAGGGAAGAAGAAATAGAAAAATAGAGACAAATACAAATATTAGATAGTATTATATAATATTGAACATTATTAACCATAGAGGAAAATGAAGTAAGGCTTTTAGAGAAGGTAAAAGAAGTTGGATTTAGAAAACCATGAATTATTTTTTTCACTGAAATAGATGCATTGATTTCAATGTAGATGTTGATTCCTAATCCCATTTGATTGATTGCAACGGATACCTTGATCTAAATGTAATTGTTGATATCTAATCTTATTTGGTTGGTTGCACCAAATGCATTGATTTAAGTGTAGATGTTGATTTCTAATCCTATTTGATTACTTGCACTAGATGCATTGATTTCAGTGTAAATGTTGACTTCTAATCCTATTTGATTGCTTGCACTAGATGCATTGATTTTAGTGTAGATTTTGATTTTTAATTTGATGTAACTAGATGTATGGTGTACATTAATTTCAAAAAATTAGATTATTAGTGTACATTGGTTTTAGTGTAAGCACAAAAAAATATTGGCTGTGCACATTAATTCTTGTGTTATAGTAATTGAACAATAAATAAAATACTTGAATTTTGATCTTAAAGAAAATGTTCACTTTCCTGAAATGTTTTCTTCTTTTGTAGTTGAATACATTCTTATTATTCCCCTTTTCCATCATTCAACATCGTTAGTCACTTTTCATTCAAACGAGGTAATAGAAAACAACTACCATTGAAACTTTTATGGGGTTTAACATTCCATAAGTCACAATGATTGAATTTAGAGAAATATAGTATTAATGTGGAGAGCAAGAGAGACAAGGTATGACATTTACTACATGCCTGGGTTAAATATTTGAATGGTCTATGATTTCAGCCGCTCTTTTGATACGATCAATATGAAAAAATGACAAAACTAATAGATGTGACAATAACAATAGTAGAAGAAAATAGTTTGAGAGCGATCACAACGAAGACTATTTGTAATAAACTACATTCTTATTATTCACATTTTCTATCATTCAACACTTTTACATTGTCACTTTGCATTCAAATTTTGTACATCATCATTTTTCTTCATTCAAGTTATTAACAATCTCTATCATCTCAACAAACTAAGGTATCTAAGAAAATTTAAAATTAAAATGACTAGATTAATCTTAGATATATTTTACATATTTAAAATGGCCAAAATAATTATATGTTCAACAAATTTTGTGTGATCATGCACGACTAAAACCAACCTAGATCCATTTTAACCCCAGATCTATCAAGCGTCAGGAGGGATCAAATATCTTGAGGTGAAAAACTTTTCTCTAGTTTTTCACTCAAAAAATAGGTTTGCACCTTGAGATATTTGATCCCTGTCAGTGCTTGATAGATCTAGGGTTAAGCTGGATCTAGGCTGGTATATAAAATTGTGCTGAATTTAAGTGAGATGAAAGATAAATATTGGAAAATAAATTTTAAAAGTTGTGTAGAACTGAGATAAAAGAGAAAAATGATATTATAAAATAGGTTAAAATGTTTGTGAAATTTAAATAAGTATACAAATTATAGTTCTATAGATAATAACTTGTTATTAATTTTTTTTTTTTGTCAATTTTAAATAATATTATCATAAATAAAATGATTTTTTATTAGTGGGCTCTATTATCAAGTGTATACAAAAATATAAGGTCGTTATAAGTATTCATGAGGGGGGTGAGGGGGCGGTAGGAGAGGGAGGCATTATTCTCAACCTTGATGGAAAAACTGAAATTGAGTATAGTTGGGGGTTAGACAATTGCAATAATAATGTGTTAGAGGCATATGGATTGTTGTAAAGGCTCCACCTGGAAAAATAAGAAAACATCAAAGATTTGGTGGTGTTGGGAGATTCACAATTGTTTATCCATCACCTTGTTCATGGATCTTTGCCTAGGGATTGCAAGTTGCAAAGAATTATTGATCAAATTAGGAATATGAAACTAGCATTCTCTACTATTAGCTTTTGTCATGTGTTGATAATGAATATTTTTTCTACAGATAATCTTGCCAATAAAGGTGTAACCTTGGATAAAAGAGTCCTAATGAGAAATGATATTCCTGTCCTTGCAACTATTCCTTAATAGTGGGTTTGATATGTAGTGCAATTTTGTTTGTGTTTACATGTCTTTTGGAGAGTCTACACCTCAAAAGACCCTGTGTTCTTTAGGATAGTAAAACAACTTAAAAATATTGAGAACAAAGAGCTTCATGAGGTTACATGTATAACTAGCCTTGAAGGATTTTCGTTGTAGTCACTTGTTGTATAACGTGCTATGATATAGGCACAAATTTTGATTTAAAACAATATTCTTATTATGGCAAGATGTTATAAATTGTGTCGAATTTAAGCCATATTGTCATAAATAAAATACTTTTTCATTAATAGGTTGTTTCATGGAGTGTATAAAGAAATATAAGGTCATATAAATTGTGCAAAATTTCAGCCATATTATTATAAATAAAATACTTTATTATTAATAGATTGTATCGTAAAGTGTATAAATAAATCTAGGTTCATTATAAATAATTACGTGATATTATAAATTGTGCAAAATTTAAGCTATATTATTTATAAATAAATTATTTTGTCATTAATGGGTTGTATCATAAAGTGTATGTATAAATACTAGCCTAGATCTATCTTAACCCCATATCTATGAAGCATTGAGAGGATCAAATCTCTTGAGGTGCAAACCTCTTTTTTCAGTGCAAAACTTGAGGAAAGGTTTGCACCTCGAGAGATTCGATCCCTCTTGGCACTTGATAAATCTAGGGTTAAGATGGATGCAGGCTGATATTAGTTAAATTATCAAGATAATCATGAAATTCATTGTTAGTAACTAAAGAAAGTAAGTTTACATTTGATTAAAAAGATAATAAATAAATGAGTTCCTATAGGATGTGATGACACTAAGGGGTATCTCTCTCAAATGGAAAGCTCTCATAAATATATTTATGTGTGGACCAGGTAACATGATTGCCAAGGTTCATAGTGATAACTTGTATACTTCTAAAATGTCAAAGAAATTATGAATTAAAATTACTCAGAAGTAGCTAACGATAGGCTAGGAAAATTTTTTAAAAGTTAAAATGATTAAGGATAACAATTGAGGGGTAGGAAGAAATGTTGTTGAAAATTCTATAACAAGACCTTCAAAAGGATTATGCACAAATTGAAAAAATAAGTGAGAATCAACTAATAGAGGGTGGTTTGGGTCGATCTGTACTCATTGTTTGAGGAGTGGATTTATGCCATAGTGAGACTTCATATAAAACATCTTATCAAGTTTGTTCCATTAGAATTCAGAGAAGTTATTACCAAACCACACCAAACATATAAGGCCTCTTTGTTGATGATAATGGTAGTAGTGGTTCCATGCTTCAAATTCTAAACTAAAGATAATTTTGATGAGCCACAAGGGAAGTGGAAGAATCCCTAATCCAACTTGAAGAAGAGTACATATTTGTTAAAAGAGATCAAGTGGTAACGAATACATGATGAGACAAGACAATGTTTCTAAAAGTGAATAATGATAATTATTAGGTGATGGATAAATGATTGAGAATTAATCATCCCTTTGGTGCGAGTGGATTAAGCATGACATAAGACTCATAGTGATGCCTTAGTGTTTTTGTGCCATTGGGTATAGTAGTCCTGGAATGAGTAGGGAAAATATGTATAGTGATCATGGAATTTCAATTTTGATATTTATGCTTTAAGGAATGATGGTTGAAGAAATTATGGTGTATATTTACAACTACTCATGAAATTTTAATCAAAATCACAAGACAAAAACCTACTCTACTACTTTGTGGAATTCAATTCACAATTTATAACATCAATCACAAACATGCAATGAGAAATAACACACATGCACACACTATTTTTCCAAGGAAAAGAAATCTACTGAAACCCCCTTTTCCTATTTGCATTAATTTGATGAATAAAGATGTATTAATATTTCTTTGCTCATTTGAGCACAACCTGCAAGTAAATCTATCTCTTTGCTAACTGAGAAGCTCTGATCCATACTTAGTTAATTTATTCCTTTTCTTGAGCCCCTATTTCCTTACACAATTCTTGAGGAAATTAGGCCCCTATTATTTAGGAATTTCCTCCAAAATTCTTGTGCAATTCCCAAGGTCGATCATCTCATTGCATGCAACACCTGTACACTCAAGACTAGTCTACAAATGATGTTACATTGCCTTGGAATCTCGACTACACCTTGGGAGCTTGAATTCCCAACATGCACTAGTTATTTTGGGTTGATTGATTAGTCAAATGGATGATCACTGGGTTAGACTGCTGTCCCACTACACAACTGACCTTCCCCTAGTTCCTCCAACAGCTAGAACTAGATTAACTAAAAACAACTTGAAATAACTAACCTTGATTTCTACAAACTAGCAATCACACATGCTTAAATGAACTCCAACACCTCTAACTTTAATTGACTGAGTAATCTAGGTGATACAAGACATGTCACACAAGTTAACTACATCCAAGTTGTTTGCTGATGTGGAAATTCAAATTTTAACAATATGACTAAGGCAAAATCAAATTGAGACTTTTTGGTTGCATTTTTCAACACTCCCTCTCAATATGAAAGGAATTATCAACCACCTATATCCTGCACCTGTGGAATCCAAAGTTCCCTCTTGACAAGGTCTTTGTTAAAATGACAACATCTTGTTCCTCTGTCGGAATGTATTGTAGGAAAATTATCTACCTCTAGACATATTCTTATAAATGGTGATACTATATATATATATATATATATATATATATATATATATATATATATATATTATATATATATATATATATGCCTTGGATCGATTGTGAAATACAAGATTCTCAGAGTGCTTGATGTAAATTCTATTATCACAATAGATCACATTTGGATGCATCATTTGACCAAATATCCCCACGAGTATTTTTCTCATCTAGATTGCCTCAGATGCTGATTGACATGAAGCCACATATTCCGCTTCTACCGAGCTTAGCGCCATAAATATTTGCTTCTTGTTGTACTAGGAAACAACTACGGACCCAAAACTAAACATTCCACCTAATGTAATCTTTCGATTGGATGGAATCCATGCCCAATCTACATATGTGAAGCCACATAACTTCACTCCCTTTGTCTGTCTGTACCATAATCCAAACTAGGTAGTGCCTTTCAAGTACTGCAAAACATGCCTAGCTGCCTTCCAAAATAATTTGGTTGGCCTAACCATATCTTGGCTCAACTGGTTGAATACATAACACATATTTGGTCTTGTGTTCACAAGATACATCGGTAGCACCCACTTCCTCACCTGAAGTGGCATCCTCCTTCCTCGAGTTGGTCGCTAGAGGTGTCTCCATGGGTTTACAACTCTTCATGCAAAATATTTGTAGTATCTCATTTTCATACTTTCCTTAAGACACAAATGGTTCCCCATCGCCTTGCCATACTTCCAACCCGAGGAAGTTGTGCATGAGACCCATGTCCTTCATTTCAAATTCCCTTACAAGGTCCTCCTTGCAAGATCTGATTAGTTTCTCATAACCAATTAAAATTAAATCATCAACATATAAGAAAATACTAAGCAATTTACCTTCTACCAATATGTGATAGAGGTTTTAATCTGCTTCACTTTTGGTGAAGCCCAAACTAGTGAGATAACTGTCGATCCTGGTGTACCAAGCACGGGGTGCTTGTTTGAGACTGTATAATGCTCACTTGATTCTGCACACATGAGAATCCTAATCAAATGTCTCAAAACCTTTTGGTTTCTCTATGTACTCCTCCTCCTTAATAAATCCATTGAGAAATTTTGTTTTTACATACATCTTGTGTACCTTCCACCCCACTACACAACCAGTGAAAGAATTGATCTATTGGATGAGTACCTTGCTACATGAGCAAAGGTATCCTCATAGTTAATTCCCTCAACTTGAGAGAATCCTTTGGCTGCGAGAGCCTTATACTTCTTATGCTTCCATTTGCTGCATGCTTAACCTTGAATATCCATCTTGAACCCATAATTGATTTACTTGCAGGTCTTGGGACCACTTACCAAACATTGTTCTTTACTGGATTCATATTCCTCCACCATTGCATCAACCCATACATGTTTCTCTACTTGTTCCTAGAAAAAAGATGGCTCAATCTCTACAAGATCAGTCATTAGATCCATGTGGCCAGTGTACCAATCATGTGACCTATTTTCCTGCACAAATTTAAAGGATCTCCCACATTCTACCTTGCATCCTGCACAAGTCTATCATATTCCCTAGTTCTTTTTCTCCCTTATCTAGATGGTTGTGATTGAGTGGATGTCTCCACTCTCTGCTATTCAATTTATGGATGCTCCACATGTTGGTATTGATGTGTGTCGTAGTGCTGCAAATGTGTTGATTGGTTGGCATTGGTGTCAACCTAGTTGTTTGGGTTGCAAGCGAGTTGGTTATGCATGTGTATGTGTGGATGCAGGTGGCTTGTGTAGGATGATGTGTAGATGGTCCTTAGCATGTCTACTATCTTGGACTGGCTTGGAGATGTGATGATCCTCTTGATCATGTTGCAACATATATATGTTGGAGGCTACTACAAAGTTTATATTTGAGGAGCCTTGTTCATTAAGTCTCCATGGTATCCATGTCTCAGATTAGGTCTATCATGTGGATAGATTTATATTTTTGGCTTGGAGAGAATCTATATGTGTCAGTGGATGCTTGAGATAGTTGTATAGTGCTGGAGGATGTCTGACATTTTTAGGAGTTGCATATTGTTGGCAGAGATGTTGTAGAGAAGTTTGATGACCTAGGTGTTTAGTATGGTTGTTGGTTGGCATCCTAGTCAACCTAGTTTTACTTGTGATGTTGACAGTGATGTGGTAGTGTTTTGATGAAGTGTATTAGAGGTGTTAGTGTCTTCCATAGGTCCTATAGAGGCTTCTCAAGATCTAGAAGGTGGAGCAGTTTCTAAGATGAGGAAATATATTTTCCTTCATCCTCTGCCACTGTTGCATGGATGCTAAGTCATGGGAGTGACTGAAAATATCTAGTCGCTGGCATGTAGGCCTATGGGAGCGACTAAGGAGTTCCAATCACATGGAGGTTGTGTTTTTGGAAAGACTGAGGTTTTTCATGGGAGTTTATTTGCATTCATCGCATTTCTCAACTAATTTTTGTGTTATGGTGAAGTTATTAATTAGAAATTTTTGGTTTACGGTCAAAAAAGTTTGTGGGGCCTCTAGAAGTTGATCAAATTTGAAGATATCAAAGGGCTAGTAGAGTTAGTGACTAATTTGGTCAAAAATACTATCTCAACCAAATATGAAGCATGTGCATAAAATTGTTGAGTGATCCATAACCTATAGCATTTACTATGTGACTCAACTCAGAAAAATTATAAATAGAGGAAGGCATTGAGTTTATTTGGTTGGTTGTGATGAGAGTGTGAGAGTATGTTATTGTGGGGGTATTGTGAGTGAGTAGAATATGTTGAAGCTACTCACATTGTATTGTAGAGAGTGTGTGCATACAAAATTTATATTTTATGTATTGCAAAGTGGATAAGTATTGACAGTTTGTGGTGTGTTTGAGAGCAATGTTTTGGTGTGAGTAGAAGAGAAGAAAAATCCTTCTCTAGGCAAAGTTTTTGTTTCAGATTTTATGTGCAGAATGATGGAACTGTGGGTTTCTCATGTTGAGAGAATTGAGAACCCAATGTGAAATATTTTGAAATGTGGTTCACATGGAGGAAGTGAAGGTGTGGAGGCTTTAGTATAGAAAATGATTTTGCATTCAATAGTAGGAAGCTTTCTCTCCATCCAATAGGAGTTGGACAATCCAATGGTAAGGATTGTTGGTTGTGGGAACTTCCAATGGATGGTTGTCTGTAGATCCATGAGAGAAACATATTTTTGAATTGATAAATGCCAACATACTGTAGAGGAAGCCAAGTCTTCTAGCTTCTGGGTGTAAGCTAATCCATGTACAATTTTTCAACATATTAACAAAAATAATTGAGTAGCGCAACAACATTAGGGTTGTTTTCTCCTGAAAGGGTTTCCACTAGAAATACTTATGATCTTATGTGTGCATGCTTGTGCTGATATTTATCATGGTTATTATGTTTTGAGTTTATAGATGCATAAAAGTTTTGATGAGCTAATGTTGTGAATATGCATGGTTGATTGAAATTATGGAAAAATATTTAAATTGGTATAAAGGCCATCACTACTGATTTACCCCCCCTTAGTAGTTATCATTATTTCCAACACCACAACTTCCTGATGCTCCTCCTCTGGTGGGATCTGAAACTCCCACTCATGAGAGAACCACATCACTTTCTCCTGATCAAACTTTACATCCCTTTGCATAACTTTCATTCTGAGGGATGGAAAGTACACATGATAGTTGTAAGGAGTTTGTTTGTAACCTACAAATAATCCCAACTCTGTTTTCGGCTCAAGATTCTTCCTAGAATATTTGGAGACATGGTAGTAAACATAGGCTCCAAAAATATTGAAGTGCAACACGTCTGACTTTCTCCACAAGAATCTAATGAGGACTCTGGTTCTGCAAGTAGACTTTTGTGTTGCATGCTTCTACCCACAAATGAAGTGGTAGGCTTTGGTCATGCAACATAGCCCTCATAGCCCCCACAATGCTATGGTTCTTTCTCTCAGCCACCCCATTATTTTATGGGTTGTGGTGTGCTGTCAACTCTCTTTGAATGCCTTCTTTAACACATTTTTTTGAATACATTTAAAACATGCCCACCTCCATTATCACTCCTAAGAGACTTCACCTTATTTTCGGTTTCTTTCTCAATGAGTGCCTTGAATTCTATGAACTTGGAGAATGTCTCATCCTTCTTCCATATAAAGGATATCTAACACTTCCTTGAGAAATCATCAATTTAAAATGAAAAAAAAATTGTGTTTGGTAGTGGAGGTTGTCGAGAAAGGTCCACAAAAATCATAGTGGATCCTTTCCAAGACTGCATGTGCTTTGGTGTACCAATCATGGAATGTGGATTTTATATTCTTCCCCAAGGTACATTCTTTTCATATATCCTACTTATCAATTTCTCCTTTGGGGAGGACAATGGTTATTTGCTGCATAATCTTTAAGGCACCATGATGCAAATGGCCAAGTATTATGTGCCAAAGTTCACTGACATTGATGCTCTACATTTTCTCCGCCTTACTACTTAATGCAAAATAATCTTCCACGTCTAGCTTATACAGGTTCTTCACATGAACCCCGATTTTCTTCACCTATCCCATGGCTACATGTCTCATGAATGCTTTCCCTTTACTGAATATCACATCATAACCACAAAATTCCAAAATTGCAACAAAGATGAGCATTTTCTTTAGGCCTGGAATGAATATGGCATCCTTGAGTCCAAGAGGGGATCCTGACTCTCTCTAAAAGGTGACTGTACCAATCCAGATATCACTGTACCTTTCGTCATCCCCCAGCACAATGTGCATCTAGAGATCTTTCTCCTCTAGGTCACTAAAAAAATCTCTACACCCTTTCATGTGGAACGATGCACTTGAGTCCAAGTACCACAAACTCCACATCACTGTACTATCCATGCATGAGATAGATGTGAAATAAAGCTTGTACTGTGAAGCTAAAGCTTCACCTGTTGCTCCTTCTGAGGTCTTCTTGCTCAAATTTTTGTGTGGACACTTCGTGGCACAATGCTTTAATTCATGACATATGAAGCATTTAATTTTGGACAAATCTTTCTTCTTACCCCATTGGCTAGATTCTGGTTTGGTTTGAGATTTATTCCCTTTTCCCTTCTTTCCCTTTCCAACCAATGCAAATTTTTCTTCATCCTCTCCCTTGGAAGAAGTTCAATCTTTGATATTCTGTGTAATCTCCTCTTGTACCAAATATTACCATAAGCGTTCCAAATTTGGCAGTTCCTCCCCCCTGTTCACTAAATCTTGGTAGCTCTACCAACTCTTGGGAAGGCCTAGAAGGGTTAGGTTTACCAATTCATCTTCTGCAACGTTAACACCAACCCCACCAAGTTCATCATGAACTTGTGTGAACCTACTCATATAATGACGAATAGTGTCATTCTTATGCATCGTGATATTTCAAAGTTTATCCTTGAGTGCCAGTTTCATTTGGTCACTACTATTTTGGAATAGATATGTCAGTTCCTGCATATTGCGTAAGGATTTTATTTCCCATGGATATTTGGGACACTGTGGTCTTGTACTCCCTCCAAGATTATTCTCCTCACGTTAGCTACATCTTTCTTCTATTAGGCTAGGTTCTGTGCATTAGATGTCTATGGTTTTGCAATATTCATCTCTACATATTCTAACAATATATTGTCATCCAACGTTGCCTTCCAAGGAATACTCTAGCCTCGGTCCATTGAAGGTCATCTTACCAAATCTAAAGAGATCCTACTACACTGAACTATAAATTCAAACCTCTTGAGAAACAACTTTGAAATTCCTGTTCTAATGTGAATCCTACTTCGATACCATGTAGAAATTATGGTGTATATTTGCAACTTCTCATGAAATTTTATTCAAAATCACAAGACACAAACCTACTCTACTTCTTTGTAGAATTCAATTCAAAATTTTAAACATCAATCAAAAACATGCAATGAGAAACAACACACAAACACACAATATTTTTCCAGGGGAAAGAAATTTGCTAAAAACCTTTTTGCCTGTTTGCATTAATTTGATGAATAGAGATGTATCACAATTTGTTTGCTGAACTGAGCACAACCTACAAGTGAATAACCTATCTCTCTTCTCACTGAGAAGGTCTGACCCAGACTTCATCAATTTATACCTCTGCTTGATCCCCTATTTCCTTGCACAATTCTTGAGGAAATTAGGCCCTTATTATTTAGGAATTTCCTCCAAAATGCTTACACAATTCCAAAGTTTGATCATTTGAGTGCATGCAACGCATTTACACTCAAGGCTAGTCTACAACTTATGTTACATTGCATTGGAATCTCCAAAACATCTGGGGAACTCAACTTCTCTACATGAACTAGCTATTTTGGGCTGATTGATCAGTTAACTAGATGATCACTAAGTTAGTTTGTTGTCCCATTACACAACTAATCTTCCACTAGTTCCTCCAACAATTAGAACTATTTTAACTGAAAACAACTTGAAATAATTGACCTTGATTGCTACAAATTATAAATCACACATGCTTAAATGAACTCCAACTTCTCTAACTCGAATTTACTAAGTAAATTGGGTGACACAAACCATGTCACACAAGTTAACTTCATCCAAATTTCCTGTTGATGTGGAAATTCAAATTTTCTTAATTTGACCAAGGTAAAATCAAATTGAGACTTTCTTGCTACATTTTTCAACAATGGTAATGCCAATAATAGTTTAATGATGAATTCTACCAAATTTCCTTAGGTGGAAAAAATACATGGCTATAGATTAAGGTTCTAGGTGATCATGCTTACTTGAAAGTTTAATGGTGTAAATAAATAAGGAGAATATGTAAAACTTGAGCATATTGATAGGGTGACTATACCTACCTTATAAATTGTCTATCTCGTTTTGACATAAGTGGAAATGATAATTGATTTCTTGATGAGAGTTTGACACTCATATTATGATAATCTAGCCCACATTAAAAGACATAACCAACCAGGTCCTAGAGGGATGTTCAATGATATTATTGCAATAAATGGAGTAGTTGGTGTTCATTATTTTTTTATACGTGCTAATGAGTTTGATTTTACTAATGAATCATGATAACATCGCTTATGGTTGTTGTTACTCTACATGTGATACGTGATGAGATTATTATCATAGTTATGATGTTATGTTAACATGTGGAGCCATTTATATGTAGATGTAATACTATATCTTTGATAAATATATGTTAATGTTATAATATGATGGAATTTCATGATTTATGGCATGTGGTAATTGCATGCAGTTTTATATGAAATGTATAATGATGGAATGCAAGAGCATGCAATTCCTTAATGTTCAAGATGTTGTGATAACAATGATGTTGTATTCTCATGATTACATGCAAGAGTAGACATGTGGATTGTTTTCTATGAAACCATGATGTTATAACTAATGAATTGGTTGCATATTGTGAGGTGGTGACTAACAAGGATCCATAGTGGGCCAAGAGGGCTAGTTATTGATGATATTGTGGAAGCCCAAACCTACAAGGGAGAATATGTAACACCTTATGGGCTGGGGAAAAACTCAATTAACTAATTATAAAAATGTTTCTTTTGCCTTGTATAAATTTTAATAGGATATGGGACCTTCTTGAGAAGTCCAAGTGCCTGATATTGGAGTTGTGATGCCAAAGTCCAAAAGTGGGATGAAGTTGAGTGTGTAGGACTTTGATGCATAAGGTTGTGTCTAGTAGGAGTTGTGGAGGGAGTTTGGGTCAGCCTTTCGAGATACCTAGGGTACGTGAGTACCATACTAGATTCTTGCTTTGGGGTAATTGAGGTTTGAGCCTTGGGGCTTCTTTTATAGACTAATGGGGCTTTAAGCCTAGTTTCAAAAGTTGGGAAAGAAGAGCTTGAGAGTACTCATGCTTTCCCCTGGTGCTATCATGTAACTTTCAATGTATGTTACGGTCACTTGGGTGCCCTTATACTAGCTATAACAGAGGGTGTTGGATAAGAGAGAAGTAATAAATAAATAAGTTATGTGATTAAACTTAACTTCAGAACGAAGTTCCTTGAAGAAGGGGAGTATGTAATGCCCTATATTATCAAACTAATAAATAATAATAGTAACAACAACAACAACAAAATAAATAAAATAATAAATAAAAAAGAATAATTAATAAATAAATAAAATAATAAATAATAAAGTGAAGTTTAGAATAAATAAATAAATGAAACTATAAAAATATTAAGAATAAATTTATGGGTAAAAGGTCAAATTAATAAAAAGTAAAAAAATAAAATAAGTAAGAGTAAATTATGGAATAAAATTTAGTTAAGAAAAACTTAAGACAAATAATAGAAATTGCATGATGACACATGGATTATGTGCATGAAGAATTTCCTCCCATTTATGGAATAAGTTTTTTTATTTAATGGAGGAGAAGGATGATGTGAGACATTCTTTTCCAATGAGAATTCAAGGATATGAGGGAATCACTATCAACAATTGTTATGAAACCAACTCACAAAAAGATAGAAAAGATAGTTGAACACCTTAGAATTCAGCCTCTTCAAGGGGGAAACCTCCTTTACATTACACAAATGAACAATTCTTGGATGATTCAAATGAAAAACCCTCCTTTCTATATATAGGAGTCTAAGGAGTCACAATATAACCCAACCAACCTAACAATAATAATATAAAGCCACAAAAATAACAATAGAGGGATTCTTTGGGCACAGTAATAAAAATATGGGGACAATAGGGGCACAACAATATTCATAAGGGATTCAACTACAATAGTAATGGGGTAATCACTAATATTATAGGGACCTAACACATGCCCAACCACATCTGTTACACTCTGCTCTACATAAGCAACCCCAAATGCCTGCCTAGCCAAACCCGAACCTGAACAATAGACATGCAAAATAGGTATACAGTGGAGATACATCATATCCAGCTTATGTTGTGGAGATCTAGGAAATTAACCTCAGATATGGGAGAGTTATCTCGGATAACCAACCTCCACCTCCACCTAGGGAGGTTGAAGAAGAAAGAGAGGAAAGCATTCTTAAAGTAATTCCACCCTTTCCTGAGAGATTATCTCAACCACTCAATCTACCCCAGAAGAGACTGAACTTCTAGGAGAATTGAGAAACCTATGTGTCAAGATTCCACTCCTCCAAGACATTAAAGATGTACCTATTTACAATAAGTTGATTAAGTAGAAGTTCTTCAAGTGGGTCTCTCGTTTGGTTTTAGTTCCCAAGAAAAACGGTATGTGGAGGATTTGTGTCAATTACAGGGAGTTGAACAAAGCCACAAATAAGGACCATTTCCCTCTACCTTTCATCGACCAAGTGCTAGATGGCCTGGTAGGGAAAATGTTTTTCTCTTTCCTAGATGGATTCAGTGTGTACAATCAAATCCAGATCAGCCTGAAGGACCAGGATAAAACCACCTTCACTTGCCCTTAGGGCACTTTTTCCTATAGCATCCTTCCTTTTGGCCTATGCAACGCTCCTGCAACTTTCCAAAGAGTAGTCCTGAGTATCTTTGCCGAGTTAATCCATGATGCGGTAGAAATTTATATGGATGATTTTACACCTTATGGATGTGATTTCTAAGAGGTTCTATCCAACCTAGGTAAATTACTGCACAAATGCATTGAAATGAACATGTCTCTTAGTCCTGAAAATTGTGAATTCTTGATGACTGCAGTGACTGTGATGGGTCATTCAATATCTCAGCAAGGACTGCAGGTGGACCTGTTGAAGGCCCTGAAAATCGGGTCGACAACAAGGGGGATACCCGCCCAGTTCGGACCTTGGTTGGCAGCTCCTTATCTGTTTGGTATAGCGGGTCCGACTGGGGATATGGGACCAGTTTCCCAATTTAGTGTGTGTGTGTCAGAAAGATGGGTGTTTCTGTTCTAAATGGAATACTTCTATATAATCTAATGCTATGCTATTGTATTCTAATAAATAGAAAAACATCGAAATTTATGCTAAGCCAGGGTGTGATCTTTCTTCTATGCGATCTAAAAAGATTTCAAACAATAACTGGTAATAAATATCATTCAGCTATCATAAGAAAAGAATTCGATAAAGATGAACTACTTCGTATAAGAAGTTAGACGAAACAGT
>APFE030947975.1:0-20885 GCA_000404065.3 Pinus taeda | reverse complement strand
ATGAACCATGAAGTGGTTGTCCCTGAACTTCAGAGGGTTTGCTAGCCTTGCTAAAAAACTATCCCTCAAGAGGTTCCTGGATACAAAGCCATTCGACATAATTTCTTTACAAGAAACCCTCGAGAAGGAAGAGTAGGTTTCCCTGATTCTTCACTCTATGATGTCTGGCTTGTGCTTTCATGCCTAGATGTCAATGGATGATCTAGGGGTATTGAACTGGGCATTAATACTCGATCCATCAACCCTATTTCTGTATGGGGGGGACCTGGATTCCTAGGAATGGATATCTTTTCCTCAAAGATGGGAAAGAACTTTCATATCATCAATGTCTATGCATCATATCATAGTAGGGTGGAGTTTTAGAATCACCAATTTCAATTGTCGTTGATGAATTCTAATAACCTAACTTTGGGTGGAGACCTCAATTTCACTATTCATTATGAGAAATGTTTTGGGACATCATACACAGCTAGATCCCCTTCATAATATATGGAACATCTCCTGGAACGACATCATCTGATTGAGATCCCCATGAAAAAAAAGAAACTGACATGAAATAATAGGAGAATTGGTGATGCTACTTTGCATAAGCAATTGGATTGGTTTCTCATCAAAGAGAACTTGCTTGGTATCCTCTCCAATTTTCTTCAATGGGTTGGATTTGGGGGTGTCTTTGATCACTCCCCCATCTATTTGGAACTAGTTGGTCCTTCCCTAAAGCCCGAAGCACCCTTCATGTTCAACTCGACCTGGTTATAGGACCCGAAATATCACAAATTGGTTACCAATTTTTGGAGAGACCACCCTCCTTCCCAAAGGTGGAACCTAGCTGAAGGATTTTGTCGAAACCTCATGGAACTTAAAAATATCTCCATTCAATGGGCCAAATCTAAATGATCTAGAGACAACCAGACTCTTTGTGCAATTGAACACTAGCTTTCCAATCTTATGGATGACCAAGGTCACAGATTCATCTCAGTTGAAGCTAAATCTACCCTCACCGAGGTAGAGGGCTAAAGGTCCAATATTCTATAGGATCGAGAAGAGACTTGGTGACTTAGAAATAGAGCCATCTAGCTGAAGGTAGGGAATGATGATACTAAATTCTTCCACAATTGTGCCAAAGGAAGGTGGGCTTGTAACACCATTTAGAAAATGTCTACTAATCATGGACAGTGTGCTCAAATGTTCCATCAACTAGATAATTTGGGAAATTCAGTTTTAAACAACTTTTCAAGGCTCCAGTTGGGATTTCACTCTTAGAAATCATTCGTATCGCTGGTCATTTCCCTTGGTATGTTGACTCTGACATATCTGAAGATCCCACTAAACCTATATGTATGGGCAAATTGGAGAGCACCCTGAAATGGTTCAAGAAGGATAAAAGTCTAGGCCTTGATGGATGGTCTATAGAATTCTATCTACCTTATTTTGATACTTTAGGCATGGACCTACTCAAGGTTGTTGAGGAATGTAGGATTAAAGGGCACATGTATGACATCATCAATTCCACCTTCATTGCCCTCATCCCTAAGGTGGACTCCCCTCAATCCTTAATTGATTTCCAACCCATATCCCTTTGCAGTTGCTTATAAAAAATTATAGCCAAAATCATTACTAAGTGTATCAAGGCTATTCTCTCGGCCAACATCTCATATGGACAATTTTCTTTCCTCCATAATCAACAGATCCATGAGGCCATTGGCACATCACAGGAAGCTCTCCATTCTATCAAATTGAAGCATCTAAAAGGATCCATTCTAAAAAATCGATCTATCAAAGGCTTTTGATCAAGTTATCTATCTCGATCTTAGGATGTTTCTCGCACACCTTGGATTCCCCATCTCTTTCATTCGATGGATTATGTGCTGCATTTCCCCTGTCTCCTTTAGTGTACTTATAAATGGATTAGTCTCCAATTTCTTCGATGCTGAGAGGGGCCTCAGACATGGTTGTCCACTATCCCCATTACTTGTCCTGCTTGTCATGGAAGGACTAAGCAAGCTAATCCTAGAAGAAAGAAGAGTTGGGTGACTATTGGGGCCCAATATCACTGATCAATGTATTTTATCCCATCTTCTTTTCGTTGATGATGTGTTATTTTTATCATCAGTGGCATCCGAGACTTCAATACTTTCTATGATATCATACAACTTTTTTGTACAACTACTGGGATGGAAACCAATAGAACAAAGCCTACCATTAGCTTCACAGCTTGCTCTCCTCAGGAATCTGTACATGCTTATCAAAAGTTTCCCTTCCAAAGTTTTCAATTGGATGATGAACTTAAATATTTGGCGTTTCACATAAACTCCCATGGATAAAAAATAGTTGACTAGACTTGATTGATGACTAAGGTGTAAAAAAGGCTGCTTAGTTGGAACCACCAATTATTATCCAGATTTGGGATGCTAGTTCTTATCAAATCAGTATTGGAAGCCACTATGGTTTACTAGTTGTACCTCGCTTCGATTTCTCAAGGTATACTTTGACAATACAAAAAATATGCTCCAAATTTCTATGGAATTGACACAAGGAGGGGAAGTTATTCACTTGGGTGATATGGAGTTGTATTGCATTTCCCACGAAATTGGGAGGATGGGCCCTCAAATATCTTCCAACATTTTCACATGCATTGGCTGGCAAATTGGGATGGCTACTCCTAAAGCCCAAAAGTCTGTGGAAAGATGTGGTCATCAATAAATACATTTGGCGCGATAACCTCATCGATTGGGTTCGCCTTCCATCTTGGAACAAACATGGTATCTCTATCATCTTGACGGTTGTATTACAAACTCTCCCCAGCATCAAGAATGGCCTCACTTGGTGAATTAACAATGGAACAACAATATGCATTGGATCTAAATCATGGATAGGTTGTGGAAACTTATATTGACTTCCTCCAGACCTTATTTCAATCCTAAATGGTAGGGACATATCCATGATTGCACAAATAGTAGATCGACATAACACTACTATTTTCCTACAAGCTTAGAAATTTCCAGCTACACTAGGCATTCGAGAACAGTGCAAACAAGATTGGCGGAAGTACATAAATGTGTTATCTAAATCACATGTCCGAATATTTAATCATGATGATGATCTCATATGGGCTTTGACAACTCATCAAGTATACTCTCCCAAGATCGGATATCCAATTATACATGTTGCACATAAGCCCCCTTTTCTGGAGGGGTGGTGGAGAGAACTTGGAAACCCAAGGCTCCCCCACAAACTCAAATATTTATGTGGAATATCATCATGAATAAAAATCGTACAAGTATCGACTTGGTGAAGAGATTATAATTTTGTTTGTCTTCATGTGTCATTCATCAATAGCACGAGGAATTGAATGATAATGTCTTCATGTTCTACAGAACCTTACGACACATTTTGGGAGCAAGTCCTCTCCTCTTTGGACATACCTCAACGTTGGGAAGGGTGAAACATCAATGAGGCATGGAACGACTAGTGGAAATATTCCCCCAACATGAAGAATCACAATCTCCCCCTCATTATATGATGTCATACTTGGTTAAGTCAAAACAACATCATCTTTAACAATATACAAATTCGGTGGCCTTTGGTAATCACTAGAATCATCAATAATTTCAATGAAATACTAGATGTTGAACAGTCCCCACCTTCTCGCACCATAACTCCTGAAGCCATCAACCATGACCATCCATGTCTATACTTCAACAGATCTTCCCAAGAGCAGGTTTGTGGGGTATTATTCTCCATTTATTAGACAATCACTCTTTTTGAGTTTGCATGGGGTTTGGGGCTAGCACAAACAATTTCTCTGAGCTCATCTCACTCCGACATTTATTATACTTTACATTAGCACATAACTATAGACATATTGAGATATTTGGGGACTCTAAGATCATCATTAATTGGTTCTCTTGCACAACTGCATGTCATGTGCATTGTCTCAGGAACATTTTGGATGATGCATTGCCTTTAAAATCACAATTTGAACAAATTACATGTTTCCACATTTACAGGGAGCACAACTAGGTTGTGGATCAGCTTTCCAAGGAGGCAGCGAATCAACCCAGATGACAATGGTTTATCCAAGAACAGAAGCAGGGAGAGTTCTTCCAGTATTATCACAAGCCTTACAAGGACCAGATATAACAGAGGGCTAACAGGCCCCAATTTTCACAGTTTTTATGATCCTAATATATATATATATAGAAATTTGCAAAGCAAACATTTTGAATTTTTGTATAAATATCTACTAAATTTAAAGGCATACCTTTAGTGGGTAATTATGTATAGACCTATATATTTGGATGGCTATGTAAACACATGCATCATATGCTACCGACATTTACAACATGTAATTTTCCATTTATAATAGAAAATTATGATTTTTCCCAAGGGGAAAAAACAAACCCTTTTGATTATCAAATCAATGCTCTTGAACCCTATGCCACTATGAATTATTGAATCATACTCATAATGGTTTTATTGCTGACAAAGACAAAAGTGGGTTTTCTCTAGTGATTGCGCAACCATTTTTACTTGTGAAGATCGCTCCAAACTAGAAAAGTGCTCCAATTTTTCAATTTTGTCAATGAGGCTCTCCTGTTAGTGAACAATGTTGTTGTTTCCCAGTTGGGAACCCTTTTACCTAACGTCAACCTAAGGTCTAGTTGGGTCAAGAGCTCCCCATCAAGGATTGTGTCTTGCCAAAGTCATATTAAAAAAATGTTGGTCTACTACACATGGTAGTCTTGATAGAGGACTTTACCCAGTTTATCTTAGGTACTCTAACAGAACCTCACATCACATGCAAAGGTGAATTTCTATTGTAACCAACACATACTAATATAAGCTTACAAAGTAAGCCAAGGCAGAAAACTTCCATAGTATGGCACTAAACCTTAAAAGGCCCATATTAGCCTTCACAATGAATTTTCGCCAATAATTAGGGCACTTGGGTTAATTAGAGGCACTTTAATTTTAAATATGAAGATATTATTTTGATGTTTAAATAGAGACATTTGTATTGAATGTAGGGTTTCTAGGTTTTTAATCCTTCCTTTAAACACCTAATAAACGACTGTGAAGAAATAAGATGTAAAATTTAATCATGCTTATTTACATGCCTTGTAAAGAAAAACTTATTGTAGGAGATTTCATGGTTCCCAAATTGTGGTGTTGGTTTCTTATTTGCTAATGGGGGGACCCTTTGAACTTCCCAAGGTGGTATTGTAGTGACTGTAGAGAAATGTCACTAATATATATCATAGTCTTATGGAACGTATATGCTACATACTCAAAGGAGGTCTCTCTCGGTTATGGTGTACTTTGTGTGCACTACCTACTAAATATGTTCCTTTTCTATTTGTAATAAAGTTTGGATACCACGTGAGTAAATAAATAGTTACCAAACATGTACTTTGTGTGCACAACCTACTAAACATGTTCCTTTTCTATTTTTAATAATGTTTCGATACCGTATGATTAAATAAATAGTTACCAAACATGTCACATGTTTATTTCAAATTCACTGCACTATCACAATGTAATTATAAAGCATGGATGTTGATATGCATAATTGTCACAATAAGTTTATGTATCATGTCCAATAAGCAAGGGTTACACATATTACATCATGTCTTATTCTTGGATTTTGCTCCATAACATCACAATAATATTGACAGAATGACGGAAAGGGCTACACATATTAATCATGTCTTATTCTTGAATTTTTCTCCATAACATCACAATAATATTTACAGAACGATAGAAGGTTGGGTTTATTTAAACTTGGTAGAAACTTATATTATTTACTTGTACAAGAGCTCAAAGAAGAAATACATCAATATATTATAATAATGCAATTGAAGCTACAAAATACTTATCATTTCTAGTATTTTCTGTTGTCTTCTAACAATTCAGATGACCAATTATTGCCATGTATGTGTGATAAACCAAACATATGTAGTCAAAACTTGTAGACAATCCAGTCAGAGGAGTAGTTGTTATGCTTGTACAATAATTGAAGGAAGAATGTCATATAACCATGGTGGCTACCAGAGAACGTGCAATAGATGTAGGTGAGAAAGTTCAAATATTGGTAATTGAAAGGAAGAAAATTTGTCTACAGAGAAGAATGAGAGAAGTGAGAGCCCATATTCTAAATGTAGTAGCTTAGAGTCAAGTTATGGATCATATGGTTCCTTTTGGATTAACTCTAAATTCATGTTCAGGTGCCCTCATTCCAACATAGGGAAAATAAAATAACATATATGTAAGGAAAATTTAGCAACCAGTTCTCATAGGTACATTCATACAAGCAATACTAGGGTACACAAACAAAAATATTGTCACCACTGCTCAAGAGTTAGGAAATACTTCCATGGATTACATTATTTTCATAATAACAAAAGACATCATGAGAATTATTCTAGTAATTTTTATTATGAAGGAAAACTATCGTGGACCAAGTCCTATTGATTCCTATCATATTTTTCATTCAAAGAAACTAGAAGACATCATACATTGTAGCTAAAGTTCAATGGGAGTTACGTAAGGGTTAACTTCAAACACGATCTTTTAAAAATGGTGTTTTCATTACAATTAAATATCATAATGTGAAGGATCAAATTTTGGGTGTGATAAACAAGTACAAATGCCTTTTGGATGTGACAAAAACTCTTCATGATATAAAAGGAAGGAAATCTACACTCACTCTTCTACAAATGCCTCCCTTTGTAGAAAGGATTCCCCCAATTTTTTATGATATAAATTGAATATCATAATTTGGAAGGTTCAAATTCCAGGTGCATTCAACAAGTACAAATGCCTTTTGGATGTGACAAAAATGAGATGAGTTATAGTTATCAATTATGTTAAAAGTTATAAGGGGACATACTACTATATATGAAATAAGCGAGGGTTTTCAATTACATTGAAAATATTGACGATATTCCTTGTTGGTTAGAGTTGTAGAAGAGAATAATTTTTACATATTTTCCATTGATTGAGGAACAAAATGTAGAGTAAGGTCATAAGGAGAGAATCCATGCCAAAATGGTTTCATTTCCCGTAATTTTGTAAAAGTTCTGAAGAAGGCATGCCAAAATGGTCCCATTTTCAACTCTTTTTTATTAAAAACAATTTGGTAAATGTTCTTATGATAGGGTGTGTAGTCTTGTTGAGTGATTTATTGCTATATAGAAGTGATGTGGAATACATTAAGGATAGCAATCAGAGTTTTTCCAATTGAATTATATATATCAATTAAGGATAACAATTAGGGTTTTTCCTAACGAAGCATGTATAATACTAATCAGATTCGCATGCATCATACAAAAAAGTTCAAATAATTTCAAATTTTTAAATAAAATCCACATGCATCATAAAAATAATTTGAATCCTAATACTAATCAGATTCGCATGCATCCTACAAATAAGTTCAAATCATTTCAATTTTTTAAATCAAATCCACACGCATCATACAAATAATTTGTATCCTTTCAATTTTTCCACGCTTCAACTAGTTTACTATTGTATTAATCATATATTCATGCATTACACAAACAAGTTCCAATCGATTCAAAAGTTTTTATTAAATCCTCATACATCATACATAGAATTTGAATCATTTCAACTTTTTCATTTACTGTCGCTAATAATTTTCATATGGTGGGCCATAGCAATACATTGGGATTTCAGCAATGTCAATAAGCAAAGAAAAGATCTACTTGGTGGGTATTATGTGGTCTACACTTATTTCCATGACTATTCCTCTAAAAAATGTGAAGATCATTTCAAAATATGAAATGCCATAAAATGAAGCTTCCAAACCGTAAATATTTTTAGGTAGCTTTGGGCATTGTACCTCCCATATTATTGGTAATTAATGTGCATTAAACACAATATTCATTACCAAGTCTCATTTCGAAATTTGTATATAGTCCTCTTTTATTGTTCCTAATCAAGGTTTTTATTTCCCACTTTATGGTTTTTTGCAAGTCTCTTTCACGCTATAGGATTGTGCTTGAGAGTTCAAATATAGAGTCCTTAAGATCCTTGGCACTATTTGGAAGAGATGTTTTTAGACTTCATATGGCCAATATGGTATGTATTGTGTTGTATGTTGTAAGGATGATGTACATACCCATTTTTAATAATTGCAAATGAGCTGTGTGTAGATACTCATTTGATAATAGTCAAAGTTTTGTCTCTTCATTTTTCTTGCACATTATTTATTTTTAAATGGAAATTGCGTCAAATAAGTTTCATTACAAAGGTCCATCATCAAGCAGACATAGGTATACCCATCGACCAAGGAAGGAGAGCAACAACCAACTCTTTTATGTCAACCAACTCTGATCTAAAAGTTGTAAGTTATCCCAAATGCACTGAATTAGTTACCTCATGAAAGGTTGTTGGACACAAGATTTTCCACTTAGAAGAAATATTAGTCATCTCATTAAATGTTTCTAATACAATCTTTTCCACTTATAAGGAATGCACATCACTATGATCATATCTTAGAGAGACCATATCTTAGACATGCATGCTTGCTTGCTTTCTTGATTGTTGATGCCATTAGTTTTCCATGCAATGAGCATATCTTCAAAGTAATTACAATTTCAATCATATGAAGGGCCATTTCAAATTCAATTTAAAATTTGCAATTTGTGTTTATCCTCTATTGCATGTTAGTAAATTTCATTTGAGTGGTAAATGCATTCTATATTTAATGCAACCAACTCATCCCACTGTCAAAGTTTAAGTTATAATTGTTTATGATAATATTAAAACAATAAAGTGTTATTACTTTTATTTGATGTTATACATTTCATTAAAATGAAAAACTAGTTAATAAAATAAATTTAAATCAACAATTATTAGAAATTTATAGTTTGTATTACATTTGCAGAATTCAAGCATCCATTTTTTCTAAATCAATTTATGTATTAAAAAATAATAATATCATCCATAATTATATTACTTATTTCAAATCTTGCAAAATGTTGGATGTTGAGTAATTGAAACAATTATATATGTGTGTGTGTGTGTGTGTGTATGTTATTATTTGTATTTGATGTTATATATTTCATTGAAATGAAAAATTAGTTAATAGCATATATTTAAATCAATTATTTTTAGAAATGAAAAATTAATTAATAAAATAGATTTAAACCAACAACTCGATTAATAATTTGTATTGCATTTTCAAAATTCAAACATCTTTTTTTTTAAATTGATTTATGTATTCAAAAGTAAAAATATCATCCAAAATTATATTACAAAATTCTTAAAAGAAATTAACAAAAACCCCACTTACTTGCAACAAAGTGTTCTCCACGGTGTTTTTCGTGGGCTATAATGATTCAACGACAAAATTATTTTTAATCATCTAACGGATTAGATCAATGGTGTAAGATAAGTCATGGTAGCACATAGGAGAGTTCTTCCCAGAGGGAAAAGCCTTACGAGGTAACAAGATTTGGGTTAAAATTAATTAGGAGAAATTCCTTAAAAATATATTAATTACAGTCGTTTTTAACTTAATATTGAAAATGAGTAAATATATAATGACATGTAGTTTTCAATTTAAAAATCTTAAAATTTAATTTAAAAAAATTAAAATTGAAATTAATACCTAAATAGTAATGCTATTGGTGAACAAAGACAGTCAATTATATTGAATGCGTTAAGATAGAAATAAAGAAATATAATGAGCTCTCTACGATCTCTGCTTCTCTAGTGACCTTGTAATATATATATTTTTTTAACAACATGGTGAATCGGTAACTGCCGGTCCTAATCTTAGGAAGACCCACGATCAATTCTTGTAGCTTCCATTATAACACCAAAAGTGCATCCAACAACCTGTAAGTAGATATAATAATTTCTTATGATTTTGGCAAGAGCCGAGACTCCAGCTAGTGGGGAGTCGACTCCTTCAGCCGCCGCACACCATAAAAAGACAATATACTCAATGCGATTTGAACCCTCGCCTCGTGGGTTTCAAAAGAGACCTTCTAAACAGTAGAGGACCACAAAGGATCTGGGCTAGTAATTATGCTGTAAGGAATTTCCCTAGAACTCCCTTATTAGCCACCTGTCCTCATTATGCACTATTCAATTTTTTTTTAGACGATTGAATTATACTTCTCCATTGATTTGAGATACACCGGCATGTGGCAGTTGTTGTGACTGGTTTCTTGATAGAATGTGATGGAGCAGCTTTTTTGTTTAAGTTATTCAATTTCTTGATTGCACATAATGCATTTTTGTTTCTGTTATTCAATTTCTCGAATGCGAGAAGGCCCTTTTGTTTCAATTATTCAATTTATCAAATTCCCTTTTGTCTCAGTTATTCAATTTATCAGAATTTTTTTGTTAAGTTATTCAATTTCTGGGAATGCCCTATTGTTTCAGTTATACAATTTTTTGTCATTCATTTTCTTTATAAAAGTGTGATTTCATTCTCGTCGAGGGACTGTTAATTTTCTTTAGAGAAATTATGAAACTAATTTGACAATGATTCCTGAACTTTTTGGGTTTGAATCATGTGTGTGAGCTGGTTGTTGTATAACATATTATGTGAATAAAAAACTGGGAGTTGAAAAGAGGAGAGTCCCAGACTTCAGCATAGAGGCAGAGAGTTATCGAATGATTATCAGACCCTGCTTCTTAAAATTAATGCAGAAGATCTGAGATATAGTGTCCATTTTCACTTCATGGGTTTATATACTAAGGAAATGGATCCAATGGTCACCGATCTACCAAAATACCCTTTGCAAGTTTATGAGATTGAAACCCTGTTTCATGTCTGTGGTTTTTAAGCCTCAAGGATCTCGCTTCTTGGCCCATTCAAGATGATGTATTAATGCAAGTTTATGGTGTCAAAATTGAAATTTTCTTTATTTAACAATTACTACCAATCAATATGTTCAATCTTATGGCTAACAATTACATTTGAGTTGCTTTCATACATGAATTCATTGCCTATTATTGACAATTGTCTTTGATCTATGTAGGAAATGGGCTAGGACTTCAACTATGACGATTACCACAGGTGCCTAAGAAATCTTATGTCTTCTAGTTGGTGAATTTACCACTATCTAATGTTTTAACTTTCGATAAAATCAAAGAAAAGGCGATTTATTTGATTTGACTTGCATTGTTTACACTGTTTGGGATACCATTGATTGCTTTTGCCGAAAAACGTTATCGTGCTACACTCACTAGCAATAAATAATTCTTATACAGTTTTGTTCATAGGGGATTTCCATATTAGAGTCTTAAACCAGACCCTATGCTGAAGAACTTGTTTTTAAGCATGCCTCAGAGGAAAATTGTAAGATCATATGGATCCCTTAAAATGCTTTATATCATGACAGCACATGATGAATTCCTAGGTTTATTTGGAAATATTTAAGCATATTTCTCAACCTTTTGTACCTTTTTTCTGTAAAACAAATATTTGCAAACACTGAGAGTTCATGCTGCAAAGGTCCTTAACGAGTTGGGGGTTGGATGATTGCTTTGAAGGCATAATATGGTTTGAGACACCTAATACTCCTTCACAAATCACTAAAAGAAATAATGACTTGGATATGCCCATGGATAACTCTACAACGCCGAAGAAACCCACAATTTTCAAGCCCTCAAAAGGGACCATGGCAGAGGTTCTTTGCCTTGCAAATGCTGATCCACAAAGAATGGTAAGGGACTAAATATTTTGATGACCATTTTCTTTCAGCTATCCATTTTTTCATGAAAATAAATTATATAATCCATTAGAAATCAGTATAGGTGTACCATTAAGATTGACTCATCCATGTATTGGTTAATATTTTGTTGATGGCCTAAAACAATAATGAACAAATCCCCCCAAGTTAAAATGAAGGTAATTATAATTACTTGTTCTTGTTATGATTTCCACCACCAATATCAATGACGTGATTCCCATGCTAAATCCATCAATCGCTGAAATATTTTTTCTGTTATTGATTGATTGATTGATTAATCAAGAAATGAGTTTGATGAAATTTGTCGAGACATCATTCTATCACATGAACCACACCCATTTCACTTATAAAACAGTGTCCCTAATTTGTAAAGGAATGCAACTGGAGCAACAAATGGGTAGTGCCATGCTTGGATTCACTCCTCTTCTTCTCGCACTTTTATCTCATTCTCTCATTGCTATAATAGCATCTATGTCAGAATATGGTTATCCTGCTAGAAGTGCCCAAATTAGATTTTCTACAGTACCATTTTTTTTGGGGCACAAAGTAGTTATTAACCTTGCAATATTTCAAATGCAATCATTTTTATCATAATAACCCATAATAATAAGAAATTAATATATATATATATATATATATATATATATATATATATATATATAATTGTGGTGAGTCCACATCTTTCTCAAATTCAAATATTTGTATAACAAATGAGCTATTTGAAAAAATTCACAGTTTTTTAATTAAAATAATATCAATACAAAGAAAAGATGAATAAAGACCAAACATTCAAAATATGGAGCGGACATAGTAAATTATTTCTATAATTCTCTACCTTATTTTCGTGTTTTCTGTATTTAGAATAATATTTGTAGATAACATAGCCATGAGCTTAGATTCACCTTGATATATGGTCATGTGATATTTGTAAATAAATTGAAAATAGACGTTCCTTAATTTGTTTTATGTCTGATTTCGGAAGTCAGTGAAATTGGAAAACGTCGATTGTAACCTATTTTACAATAAATGTTTTAGTTTATGTGGAATATTGTTAAATAGAAACCATGCAAAGTATATAATTTTCTCTGGAATTTGGGTTGTTTCAGGGATGGAAATGCTGTGAGGCAATGATTTCTGGGATATTACAAACACGTCCACTTCAACGTGATTAACTATTATTGGGATTTTTGGGGACGTGCCATGGAGCAAGACTATTAAACAGAAATATCTGAAAGGTAAGGGCCTGTAGTTCTGGTACAGAAATGATGCAATTGGAATCTGAAAGGGATCGACTATATGGCTTAGCTTCAAGAAGGTCGGGAAATTCTTTTTGTCAAAACTAAGATGGAGGATCCACACTGGAAACAGGGTTTTCATTGGTATTGATCTTATCGCTTGTAGTCGCAGCTTCTATCTTCGAGAAGATCTTTTATTTTCCATACACAGAATTAGTGTTTTCACCTGGGACAAAGTCATCTCGGACTGGTTGGGTCTTACCCCCATTTGGAAGGATGCTATAGACATTGGTCTGCCGATTGAATTCTCTTCCACATGGAATGCAGTCATTGCTTCTTTACAGGCAAGTGGGATTGTATGCGGGGGACTAAATGACCATCTTATTTGGTTCATGCTAAATGCTTCTGCGCCAGTCAAAGTTAAAGACATATACTCTGATTTCATCTACGCAAAGGCTTTGAGCTCCGCCTTTATTTTCCCGATGGCTTTATGGAAATTAGGATGCCCTCCTAGAATGATCTTTTTTTCCTAGCTGGTTTTCAATAACAGAAATCTGACATGGGATAATCTGAGGAAGAGGAATTGGCATGGCCCCAGTAGGTGTTCGATGTGCGAGTCAGAAGAGGAGACAAATGTTCACATGTTTTTTCAATGCATCTCCTCACAGGAAATTTGGTATGAGCTTGCTATTTTATTTGATTTTCCTCACAATGTCTTTGCTTCTGTTCATGCAGCATTTCAATGATGGTGTACACAATGCGAGTCAAGGCATCCTCTCCTTGTCATCATGATTTGGTGTGCTTGGAAGTGGCGGAACCATAAAATTTTCAGAGATTCCAAGGTCCCTTATAAGTCCATTTTGCACTGTATCAGCTCAATTTTTTATTATGTTTCAAGCACAAAGGCCTAAAACTTTGGACACAACCACTGCTCTTTTCTTTCGATTATTATGATAAAGCATATGTATCCATGAGTACTATCTCTCGACATCTTGTTCCATCTGCTCCTTTTTTCTCTATAGTCTCCATATTATGCAATGCTATATGTCACTCATCCTATATGCTTCCTCTCAATGATGTCTTGATATGAAGCTGCTCAAGTCATCCATTTGTATCCAATCATGGTTTTTATATTGACTTAATATAATATATGATGCTTTTTCTTCTGAATAAAAACTATTATTGGGAAAGGGATTCCCATTGCATTGAGAACAGAGACTTTCAAAATGTGTAATTAGTTGCAGAAGCTTTACATTTGGAAAAGGGTAGGGGAATATGTATATTCATCAGCCTCCCATTCAAATTTTAGTTTATTATAGTGTAATATTTAGTTTATGATTAAGTGTATAAGCCTGGTTTTTATTGGAATTGGTCTTACATAATTTTTATTTTAATTAAATGAATGGTTAAGATTTGTTATCAAAATATTCTTAGTTTTATACACGACCAAACTAACAATATAAAAGGTTGGCAAACTTTTTAAGTTTCAATACAAGTGTCTATTTAATACAATACAAAACTCTAAAATATAATTAAAAATATTATAAAACACTCCACTCTCTTATCCACTCATTTCATACCTCTCACTCTATCTGTGAATTTCATCCCCATCCACCAAATGCATTTGTTTTATTCCAAATCCACCTCTATCCACGAGCTTAGATTCACCCTTCCACATGGTCATGTGGTATATCTAAATAAATTGAAAATAGAAATATTATTCTCTAGTATGGGTGCTCTACAACCATATTATTCTCTGATCTCCGCCCTCTACAACCCAATGTAGGTTAGATGTGTAAACAATTTTAAATGTTGGCCTAATTAAAATAAAAAATAAAAAATAAAATTGTAGGTTAGATGTGTAAACAATTTTAGATGTGGCCAAATTTAGAAAAGAAAAAAAGAAAAAAAAGTTAGAAGTGATTTCAGGATGAGTTTAAACCATAGTTACCAAATTCGAATTCAGATTCAGATTCGAATTCGATACGATATGGAAAATATTTGACTCTATAAAATTCAATACGGAAAAATTTAGACACTATACATCTTTATGAAATCAATATATGTTTGGCTTATAATCATAATGATAATAATAATAATGTTAATTTCATAAGATTTGAAATTTTAGCAACCTATGATGTATGATGAAGTAAATGTTTTGGTCTTTATTATGGATTGATAATTATAAACATTTACTAACCATTTAATTTATATAATTGTGCTAGTATGTAAATTTCTATTGAAAATGTGTTATATTTTTTTTATAAATTTTAAATTTTTTAAAGCTACTTTAATACTAAAGGTTTTAAATATTTGAAAATACATTTTATAGTGAATTACTCATGCGTTTACCTCTTTTTGTTAATCATATGGTGGGTGAGATAATTTATCTTATTTTGGTAATTGGATTTGTGTGTTTAGTATATAGTTTTCTCTTCAAAATAACATGGACACTTTACTTTGTATGGTTTGAAGTGTAGAAACAATTTTCATTGTTTTTTTCTTATTGCTTCACCTTGCTCTTTTATTTGTTGTTGCAATTTTAGATATATTCTCTTAGTTTATTTTTAATTTTTAAACAATATTGAACAACTAAAAGTTTATCCTAGGAGACTAGAAAGAAAATTCATAGTTAAAAGAATGTATTCCTTAGACCAAACTATTCTCCAAATCTGCATCCTTGTATTTTCCAAACAACTAACACACGTTTCAAGACATGGGACAATGAGAAAGTATTTATGGTACCAAAACATGTTCTTAATTCAGGCTTAGTTGAATGGATGTTGGTAGGAGGACTGTCACCACAACAAGCGACATCAACACAAATATCATTAGCAAGGGAACCTATTTAGGTATTTTCCTCTTGATAAATCTTCCTCTGTCCCTAAATCATAAATGAAGAAAAAAACTAGGAGTTTTGAAAATGTGGTAAGAAAGAAAAAATCCAGTAAAAAACCCTCCTTGGATGTTGATTTCATTGGAAAATATCATGTAATTGAAATGAAATGTTATCCAAGAACATGGTGGAAACATTAAACAAGGTTACCAATAATCCTAAGGATTACTCCCACCAGTTATAGAAACATGGCAAAGAATGATATAATGAATGAAGTGAAGAAACAATAATAGTGGAGACAACAAAGACACATAAATGGATTAAGACGTTAGAGACCTAACAAACTTAGAGGAATGTGAAGATATCGAGCTTAGCAAGCTTGATTTTCAATATTTAGTATTAGAATGGGATGAAAAATAGACTAACTCAATATTGAATCAATAAATTCAAATTTTGACAAAAGCCTTGATAAAAAAAGGATAATTTTAGGAATAAAAAATGCAATGTAAGCATCACTCGTCTATCTCTTTAGTAGTTGAAACTAAAACACTAAAATAAAGATAAAAATAAGAGAATAGAATAAAAGGCTGTATAAAGAAGAACTAAGAAACTTCTACAAGAGTAGAGAGAAATGCTAGTCAATTTAAGAATAATGGCATTGATGATGAACATGTTCCACCCCACTCGCTCAAACACCCAAAGAATATACTATCATAAATTATCAGATGAATGAATGAAAAAACAAATATTTATTAAAAATAAAATTTTGAAAGAAAAGGCAACTATGGCTATTCTATAGGAAACAAAGTGCTCATTTGATATGCTATCTAAAATTGATACTACTTGTTCAATAAACTATAGCTAAATGAAATTAGATGTACATGAGGCATCAAATGGAGAAATCATTTATCCTACATTTTGAAGGACACATTTTTCCTCTTACAAGGTGACGCCCATTAGTTATGGTATTCTAGGTGCCTTCTTGAGTTACAATACCATGGGTAAATGCCATGTGTGGATATTACTTTCCATTAGGATCAAGATTTTTCCCTTAGGAAGAAATGGTTTCCATCATGTCATGTTCCCTTGTGAGAAGCTTTCATTTAACATGAGCCAATGAATATAAGGGTTTTGCGTGGTTAACCCATAATCATGCTGAGCAAAGGTCAAAGGATATAGTATCCTATAATGCTTATGGGCTAACTTTGATATTGATATTGTCTAGCCTAGAAAATGAACGTAAATGGAAATGATGTTTTGTAGTTGATCCATAAACATGGGTTTGTAGGTGACCACAAGTGTGATAAATGAAGGTCAAGAGATACTTATACCCCATGACACTTGTGGGCCAACTCTGATAAAAATAGTGTATGGATAGGCCCTATATGGTAAAATCTCCATTGACATGGGTCTATGATGGAAGTTTCCCCTAGAAGGTTATAATTTCAAATGTCTTCATCTTGTTGTGCATGATGTCAAAATTTTTCACCCAACTAGTGCCAGTGATAAAATCCTTTTGTTGGAGGGGGTCAAGAATGATAATCTTCCATTGGAATGGGCTACAAAAAAAAATATTCCATTGAGAAGGTCCAATATCGTAAGTATCTGATTGGAAAAGGATTTGGAAATGGAAAACCTTTGAAATCTTACATAGGTGAGGGGTTTGGAAACATCAAAAATATTCCAATGGAATTCTTAGTTTTGTGCGTAGAGATCTGAAATATTCCACTCATTTTGGATGTGATTTGAAAGTTGACCTGAAATATTCAACATGTATTATCTACAGTATGAAGAAATAAGAGGCTCTTCACTCTAGGATCTCATGCATAGGTAGTGGGCAACACATCATTGGGAGAATATATACATGAACCAAAGGCTTGGATCATTTTTTGGAACCCTACCACATGACATCCATACCTTTCATTACCCCTATTATGGAGCACAAACTCACCATGCACTATGGCCATCATTTTTTGTTTTGTGAAACTGTATTTCTATGAAAAATATTTAACTTCTTGAAACATGTGGGTGGTGGCTAAAATCTTCGATCGTATGAGATGAAATATAATGAATCCATTCACACCATTTCCTATGACATTCATGGAGACTACGACATCGCTCATGTTGATGTAATTGTAACCTTAAAAGCTATAAATACTACGATTTTTATATTCTTGAGAGGTCAGAGAGAGACCTTGTGCTTAGCATAGCGGTCACCCTTTTGCGAGGTATCTTGGCAAGAAAAAGGTCAGTTTGAATGTTGGGGAGAACCATGAGCACTCTAGAGGCTTGACAGGTAGTGAGCCAAGCATAGGCCCTATCCATGGTATCCTCCACATCATTATAATGTTCAACATTGTACTCTGGGGTGTGGGGAATGATGATAAAATAGAAGAAAATCCTAGATTATTTTTGCATCTTTTCCTCCCAAGTATATGCCACGTGTTCATCCTTAATTTATGCATGGCTATAATCTCTCAATTCTTGGTGGGTGAGGTAGTATTTCACGGTAGGATCAATAAAGGAAACAACATAATGAGGTTTATTGAGGTCTTTGAGCATGTACCATTGCTTCTTGGGAGAACCATCATTAAGAAATATGTAGGCTTGTAGCTTGGCCACGAGGCCATGGCTCCACTAGACTAGAACCTACACTAGAGTTTTGTTCTTACAAAAAAACTTATGCAATCCATTCCTTCCATTATCGAAGGGCACATAAGGATTAACATCATTTCCAATCTAGAATTCCTCCTCCACATCTCTTGTTTGGGGCATGTCATCATTATGTTACTCCATCTTAGAGCTTCCTACAACCCTTTTAATGATGACCACAACCATAGGGTTTGATCCTTTTCCCCTTACTGATGATTTCTTGAGGGATTCACTGGTCACGATCCCTTTGGACTTTGCTAGTTATTTCACGAAATACATATGGTGAATGATTTGAGGAAATAAAAGGCATAACCCTCGCCAAGGACAGAATTTAATCTTCCATCTAAATAATAACTAGAATGTCATAGCAATGGCTTAGACATACATTTATTATATCAACTTGGCTCTCATACCACATATCTAGATCATAGGGGCTATGATCTAGGAACAATCAATAATGACAGAGAGTAGGAGAGAAAGAATATAAATATGCCATGCAACTATTCTTATAAAAACCTTGAACGAAAAATACACACACTGAATAACTAACAATATATGAAACAAATGCAATTCTTTATTATATGGATAAATCATTTACCCTACAGTGTGGAGGAACCATCTGTCATTTTACCAAGTGAGGCTTTTTATTTATAGTATTCTCGTTGGATCCTTGAGTTACAATAGCACAAGTGGATACTGTGGAAGGAGACCATGGGTGGATTCCACTTTCTATTCAAATCATAGATATGAGATGACCAAATGTATATTTGTGGTTTTTTGTAGTAATTGAAGCCTAATTTTAGTTGAATTGGAAACATCTAATGAAACTCACACCCAAGACAATAGAAGAGGGGACCTTCATCACGTAAGCTCTAAACTAGGTGAATTTCCTTTTTAGAATATTTAATGGTCATAGGGCCAATAAGTTTCTTGGAAGCATGGGCTTGAATCATTGACAAATTAGTTTGAAACTAGATTAGACATGAATCCTAAAAATGATCGATTTAATTTTTGAAGCGTTTTAGCTAAATAATCCATATGTTTAGCAGAATTTAGCTAAATAGTGGAAAGAAGCTCCAATGAGAAAATGTACCACAACATATCACTTCTAGCAGAATTTAAATCACGCCAGATTAGCTGTGATAATGCAATAAAGATGAATTCAAATATATTTTTGAATTGTAGAAGGATTTGATTGAGCAAAATGGAGCATGTTTAGTGTAATATCATCCTCAAAGGTAGAACAAGGGAACTTATTTCCAATGCCTTCTTCTTGATCTTCATAAATGGGTCACCCTCAACATTCATTCCACCTTGTGGAGTCATACAAGGGGGCCCATTATCCCACACCTTTTTTTCTAATTGAAGAAGTATTGAGTTGAAGTATTAAGGGTATGGCACCCTAAAAAAAGACTAGGGGTATGAAACTTCATGGGTATGATAGAATTGCATCTGATCAACAATTTGTAGATGAATTCTCCTTGTGTTTGCACCAATTGTAGGAAAATCTCTTGCCTCCGAATAGGTCCTTGAATACTTTATGGTAGCCTTTGGCACAAGTATAAACCATGGTAAGTTGCAAATAGTCCTCTTCAATTCTTTTATTATTATTCAATTACATATGTGGAGAAATCTCGGATATCAATGAATTTCCCTTCAGTCTAAATACTTGGTTGCTCTACATGTTGAGAATTCCTTTTGGTATGCCTCATGGGGATATCTTCATCTTTACTTACTTTTTTTTTACCAATCATTGTTATCGTTGTAAAATGATTGTATGATAAATTAGCAATATTATAGTTGAGATACCGGTAATATTTTTGCATTTAAAGCATTGAGAATGTATTAGTTGAAGTAAGCATGCAAAAATATATTAGATAAATCTTTTGATTATTGCATAAAAATATCTACATTTTGAATAACCATACATTGTTAATTTTTGAAAACCAACCTGCAAAATTGTTAATCTCAAATGTATAGTTAAATTATTAATATCAAAAAAATATTAACAAGTTTGACTATTTTAAACATTAAATCTATTGTTAATAAATTTTACCATATTTGTAATTGGAAATTTTCTATTTTTAGTTTGATTAATGACTTTTTACTATATATAAAACTAAAGTTTCTAATTTGGATGTTAACGTGAATAAATGTTAACCTACTTTAACAAATTTGAAATTAGTGCCACATCAAAGGACAACGACACTCCGAACTTGAAAACGACCATCAGCCAGGTCAGCAGTGTGGGCACCACAAGAGAAATCATTTAAAACACAAATTTATGAGAGTAAACCATAGTGGAGCGTATCGGAGGGTATCGATGGCAGGTGCATAAAATGGCTATCATGTGAATTGAAAAAGGCATAGCCATTGTGGACACTAGAAATAAGTAAATAAGGATTGAACTTACGATCGAGAGAGCTGGCA
>APFE030947974.1:37717-50609 GCA_000404065.3 Pinus taeda | reverse complement strand
AAATCTTTGCCTCTTTACATCATTTTAGGGAATTGGGGTATTCACAATGATTTCATTTTTTAAGGAAGGCACCCTGACATTCAATTCTCCTATCTCTGGATCGTTTCATATTTGGACTTGGAGGAAAAGTTCCCTATCATATTTTTTGATGGGGCCTCTTCCAGTGGTCGTTGTGGATGTGGGGCTCATATCCAAATCAACCCTTCAAAAGCGTATAGTTTTTGCTAGTATGGAGGGGCTGGCTCCAATTGCGGGGCAGAATTGGTTTCCCTTTTGGGGTTATTACCGTGTGCCCTTTGGTTTGCAATCGACAAGATTATTGTTGTTGGAGATGCATTGACAATCATCCAATGGATTAAGGGAGCCAATGCTCTCGAGGTTCCCTCCTTAATTAACTGGATGGAGAACACTAGGTCGCCTTCCCCTCTTTTGCTGACATCTCCTTCTAGCATGTTTTAAGAGAGAAAAATAAAATTGCAGATGCCCTATCCAAGAGTGGATTCACCATCTTTCCTGGGCTAATATTTTATGGACGTCTGGTCCACAATTTTGTTCGTGGAAAAGGTTTTTTCAAGGTGTAAGCATGTTGGTCTACCTCAATCTCCACATTTTTGGCAACAATGTGAAGGAGGTTTTGTTTTGTTTTTGTTCTCTTCATATCTGGTTGGTTACCTAGTGTTTTGTTGCTTTCTGTCCTCTTTGATCTTCCTTTTTGTATTCTCAATTACACTATCTCTAGGGAAAGTGATGACCCTTTCATTGATTGTTGTTTCTTATGGTTTTGTTGTTGAGCTAATTGAATCATGTTATGTCAGTTTTATTGAATGCTCATCAAGAAATGCATTATGTAAATGTAAACGCCTTTATTTTTAATGAAGACACTATGTTTTTTCCTTCTAAAAAAGTGGTCTCACATCGATCTACTTACAGCTTTAATTTCTAGATCTGTTAACTCATGGCTTTAGTCATACTTTCACCTATAAAGTGAATACAACCCCTAAAACACATATAATTTTCCTACTATTGGAAAACACACTAACTAGGTCATGCAAACACAATTTATATATAATAAATAAACACATGTAGAGTTAAAATATGCACACATTTGTATCATGAAGTTATCTAATTTCATTACATTAATCACTAAACTATTACATGACGCTTCAACTCTCAATAACTTTGCTTTAATGTCCGCCCTTTTTACACACAAGTTTATAATTTATATTAGAAAATTACAATATCATGGATTATTTTAAGATGCACAATATTTTCCATAAAACTTTCAACATGATGCTCTCCACAAAGCACTCAAAATTTTGATTTTGTCAAGCTTTTAATCCCTTATAGAATAGATATTACCCTGCATTTTTGATAGTTGCACTTTTCAAAAATGTGTTCATTGCTTTCTCAAACAATGAATTGATACTCCTACATCATATAAAATCAATTCACAAAAAAAAAAAAGATAATAAATACAATTAACCAATGGTTATCAAAGTTGTTAAACATTCGAATAAATTACTTTGCTGAAACACAATATTTAACACTAAAAAGGTTATGATACATGTCACAAGCATGGTATTACACAAGGTATTACATTCACTTGTTTCTAATTGGTATTAATTTGTCTTTGACCAAAAATTTATGCTATTTATCTATAGTTTAACACTAGGAATTCTATTTTTGTTATTTTTCATTATTATTTAAATTTATTTATTTGTGAAGTGATTGGTTGAAATCTTATTATGGGTGTTGTTTAGTAACTTCCATTTTTATATTGGTTACTAATTTTTTTGTTTCTAGATTTACTTTTTATTTTCTATTATTTCCATTTTCGTGAATTAATAGTTTTTCTCTAATAACCCTTGCATTTCAATGAATATAATCAAATTACAATGAAAATTGGGTTTTTGTAGGTATATATTTTGCAAGATGTAGTCATCTAAAAACAAAATTTACATGTCGTACTATTGATAGATAATGCAATCCTCATAATTGTGCTATGCTAATCCATTTCACTCTAAAGAGTGGGGAGAAATTTGCAAGCTAAATTAAGTCCTAAGTAACTTTTCAAAACAAGAGTACATCTAAATAACAATAAATTTATGCTTCACTTTCTATAATAAAAATTTCATCTTATTTAACCTAAACCTAAACATAGATAACATAAATCAACATGAGTTAACTCCCATCCTATCCAATGATTAAACTTGAGCCAACTCCCCTCCAACTCCATTAAAACCTTACCTTATTCACCCTTTACTTACCATCAATACCTCTCTATCCAATTAAGAAATAGCAAAATGATTTTACAATTGGATGGTACACAAATAGACTTTCACTATATGTGTGCAAGGATGGGAGTTTACACGTAAATTTGCTTATTCTGATGTACTTTACCCATTAAATACAGTTTAAAATTTTAAAAAACAAAGTATAAAAACCATCAAATTTAACAAGTCTATTTTGAAATTCCAACCCATTCTAACCCTACATGCATTGACCACACATTATAACTTAATCTAATCATTTATAGACTCCTAAATCAAAAAGAATGAAATAAAAATACATTTCATCCTTAACTCTTTTAATTTAAAATATAATTACACTCAAACAAAAACAAAACCCAGATTTATAATTCAAAACAAAAAAACAAAACAATCAGACAGATAGAAAACAAAAAACAGGAATATGGTTTGAATTTTAAAAGCTCACAAGTATCTTCATTGGCCCTAGTATTATATAGCATTCCGTATCAAAATACCCCGATCAAAAACATGGCAGAGTGGATAACATAAAATAGATACTAAAAACGCGTTACTCCGGTCGAAGCCCCTATCAGCAGGAAACCGCAATGCACAATTTGAAAACCTGCAAAGCCTTTGCTTATGGAAAATCACAAATAAAAATCCCACCCTGGAAGTGACCTCGAGAAAAGCCGTAAATCACTGACAGTCAAATCTTTAAACAACAACAAGAACCCAATTACCCAAAAAAAAACAAACAAACAAACACACAAAAAAAAAAAACAATTCAAAGCGCCAAAAACACAAATAAGTTTCCGCTGACAGGGATAGATAATCCTAACTAAGACAAATTGAGCAGCAGAGGCACAGCTAAGCCAGACCCCAAAGCAGTTAACGATTCCAGCCAAAGGTGGTGTTTAAGAACACCATAATAAGTAAGCAAATAAAAGGAGTTACAGCCCTCATTTCTTGGGCGACTTGGGCTCCTGGGAAGCCTTCTCTGCGGTCTTCTTGGGCAAAAGAATCTGGTGAATATTAGGCAGCACCCCTCCATGAGCAATGGTTACGCCCATCAACAGCTTTCCGAGCTCATCATCATTCCTTACAGCCAAAAGGATATGCCTTGGGATAATTCTGTTCTTTTTATTATCCTTTGCCGCATTTCCAGCCAATTCAAGAACCTGCACCAAAGTTCACGACCAAAAAATCAAGATGTGATCCTGCAACTGAAACCCGGATACATAAACCCTAACAATTCAATTTTCCAGAGCCAAACACTGCACAAAAAAGTTAAATAATACAACAAAAAAGGTGATTACACACCTCTGCTGCAAGATACTCCATGACCGCTGCAAGATACACAGGAGCCCCGGTACCAACTCTTTGGGCATACCTGCCCTTCTTGAGGTACCTTCCAATTCTTGCAACAGGGAATTGAAGGCCGGCCTTTGTGGATCTGGAGACTCCCTTCTTCTTTGCTCCTCCCTTCCTACCACCTGCACCCTTCCCAGAACCAGCCTTTGAAGAATCCATTGCCACGACTCTCTCAACAACGAAAAGAACTCAGTTGCGTGATTTCACTCGAAAGAATACCCTGTGGAGAATGATGTGGAGCAAGTGGACTGTGAACTTATATAGTGATGCGCGGAGAAGTAAGGCATGCCATCTCAAAAGCGTGGCCGTCGATAATGAGGAGAGATCGGACGGACAGTATTCATTTGGGATCGATTACACGAATGGCGCCATTTGCTCCATTCAAAATCAAAATACGCTTAAAGGGTGGGTCCACGTCATATCAAATCATATTTGAAATGGTGTAGTTTGAAATTAAAAAATTACCTTAAAATTTACTTTAAAAAATATAATTAAATTATATTTTTATAAAAATATAATTTTTTTTTAAGTTCGGGATGGGTGAAACTATACACGTTTATCTAAAACATGTAGATATAATTATAATTATTTATTATCAGCATAGATCTATTTTACTTAGGCATCTAACATGAGTCGAGAGGGATCAAATTTCTTCACATGCAAACTTTTTTTCCTTAGAGTGCAAAATACAATGTGTTAATTTTCATTGTTTAAATTGTTTTTGAATGTTAAATAGAATATATATAGGACCAAATAAACGTTTTAACCATAAAAACTTAATTTTTCCCTGATAAATACATAATTTCTTTTAAATGACATATAATATATATGTAATTGACATTAAAATATTTTACATAACATGTACAAATACCACATTAAAATATTTCATTTTAATCATTTATGTATTTTAAAGGTGGGAGGGATGGACAGACATCCTTACGCATCCCCTCATATTATGTTGCAAAATGAGCCTCTCGACTCAATTAAAAATTAATTAAATTATAATTTTGTTTTAAATTAATATATAAGTTAAATATATATACATGTTTTATGTTATCAAAAAAAATTCTAAAAATTTAATTTAATTATTAATAGGAAAGTAGAGATTTAATTTCTACATAATATTCTAGAATATTTTTGTTAATATTCACACATCAAAAGTTGAGCTTTATTTCCAAAGTGATTGTGTCATGTTTATTTTTTTAATCAAATTAATTAATTAAAAAGAATGACACATAAGTAAGTATCATATAAAATGAGTTATGATTTTTTGGGCATGTGTTATTGATAAGTCATAGTATTGTAACAAAACATATTTACAAGTTAAGAATCTCCATAAAGTGGAGTTGATCTCCATGGTTAATAATATTGTTACGTGGTTTTTTAAAAGCATGTATATTTAACTTATATCTTGATTTAGTAATAATTAAAAGTAACGAGCCTACATCCATCTTAACCCCATATCTATTAAGCGTCGAAAGAGATCAAATCTCTCAAGATGCAAATCTCTTTTTTTAGTGCAAAACCTGAGGAAAGGTTTGCACCTCAAGAGATTTGATCCCTTTGTTACAGGTCCATTTGGGCACATCACTCCCATCATCCAAATCAGTGTTTTAGGGCTCATCAAACCCTAATTTCAGTTGCTACATGCCCTAAACAAGTCACTCTTTTGAATGTCTCCTTCCCAAACAGTTTCATGACTTGAAGACATCCTAAAATGACCTATAAAGGGACCAGCGCAAGTAGGCCCATGTAAGGGTGCGCTGCAGAGCAGTTGAGTCCATGCCAGGGTGCTCTGTAGAGCACTTAGGCCCTCTTTCACCTGTGCTGGGCGAGATCGAGCGAAATTCACATAGGGTTTGGGGAATATTCTTATCTCTTGGAGTCATCTAGAAGTTTCTCTCACTTATCAACTCCTATGAGCTCAAAAATGGATGAGGAATGAGTTAAGATGCATCCTATCCTCTCATCTCTTCCTCCATGGAACTAATTCTAAGTATGCAAAGTCATTCAATACTCCCATTTATGACATAACCTCCTTCATCTTCCTATAAATTAAGCACTCGTCTAAGTGATTAGGGGTTGGATTATGTTGAATTTTAAGGAGATAATGTTGTTATGAGAATTAACTTTGAGATAAGTCTTGTTATACTACAAGTTTATCATGCTTTTGATGTGATGTGGATGGAATCCAAGTTGGAGGAGTGACTTTGAATCAGACTTGATGGTTGTAATTCCTTCTTCTATTCAATAAAGTATTTGAACCTTTTTCCCATATGCTTATCTTGTTATATGATGCTTATATGTGTGAATGTATTTGAGTCCATTTACTTGTATTCAATAGATATTTTGCTTTGATCGGTTCTTTGTCTTATGTTGATGTTTACAGGTACTTCTCAAGCGTGTTAAGTACGGGAAGGAGTGACAGGATCGATACAAAGGAGAGAAGAGGAAAGCGGAACTACAAGTAGGTCTTCTAATCTTCTTTGTCTTATCTATTGCTTATAGGAAAAGGCTAAAGTGCTTTAAACTATTGTTCTAGATATGGCTACTTATCCAGGGAATTAGTATTTATCCGTAGATACCAAATTCTCCAAAACAAATTGGCGACTCCACTGGGGAGAGATCATCTTTCCTAGTAGCTTATCCACCTTCTAGGGCACTCTTGGAGACCCTACTTGTGTTCAGTGATTGTATTTCAGCTTTTTTGCATTGAATTTTGGTCAAAACAGTGTCAAATTGCCTCTTGAAATGGCTTACTGTCACCAGCGCAAGCTTGTGAGGGACACAGTGCGCTGCAGAGCACCCTTGGCTTAGGGACAGTGCTCTAAAGTGCATTATCTCCCATTCAGGGCTACGCTAATCCTCCTAGGGTTAGTTTCCCACCTTTGGATTGAATTTTTGCCAAAATTCCTTTGTTTGGTTGCTTGTTGATTGATCAATGAATGTCATGTCTTAAAAAACAAGTTTTTATCTCCTTTGCTAGCCCTACTTTGACTTGGTTGATTAATGTTTCTTAAATGTTTCCTTTGTCATCATCGATCCATAGTCAAAGTTAGATTATAGTTGATTAATCTTTGTTCAAAAGAAAGTGTCGTAAAAGTCTTCTTTTCCTTCGAAACAGAACTGTCGTAAAGTTTTCGTTCTCGTAAAACATTGATTGATTGTATGTGCATTAGTTTCCTTTTTGTTCATATTCACATTAAGGAAATCAAAAGGAAATACATGCATTTTGCATTGAAAATTTTTGTGTGTGCTCATAGGAATAGTTTAGGGAAATTGCATTAGATTGTGCTCTTTTCTCTTTGATCGAAAGAAATTTGATTGCTCTATCCCTAATAGCTAAGATTTTTATTGTTAAATTGAATGGAAAAAATGCTTATCATAATAGTTGCATTCCTAGGAATTTCAAAATACATCACGTGGTGAACTTGAAAGGCAAATTCCTAAGCAAGATCAACTTAAAATTAACATCAATTTACCTAATGGAGCATTGTCATTAACGAAAAATATTTAGTGGTTCTAGGTTAGAGACGTGTTCCGGCATTGTAAAACAAAGCAGTTGCCGCTAACTTGTCTCCAATACATCCCGAGTGTGATACCTCATTCCACATATGTGAGTATATCGTAGCTCGTCTACGTACCTTCAGATATATAAGGCAGTGTTACAATACGTAAAGTATATGGGAATGATCTCATTGTGTGTTTTTTGCATTAGACAACACTTATACGAACTGGGCCTCCACGTACTTTTGGGTATATATGGGAGGACAAAACTAGGTTGCTATCCATCCTTAGGTAACCGAGTCGACTACCTTGTACACTGTGATACACCGAACACAGCATTCGGGAAGATTGTCTGCCCGTACTTTTTGGTTCACCAGGAGGTATTTTGCAGTTCACGGTTGCTTGGTAAACCTTTTGCCTAGCTTACCCCTTTTTGTTTATTTATTTTTTGTAATAAAATTAATCAGCAATCGTAGAGGAACATCAACCCTTACCCCGTCGTTCACGGAGAACAGCGAGTAAACCGCCTTTGCCACCCGAAGCTACACCTATTCGGTCAAAGTAGTCTCGCTTAACTGAGTCAAGTACATCAAGAACTCTTGGTTCTTCATCTGAATTACTAGAATCATCCATTTCGGTAAGTACTGAGACTCTAGTTAGTCCAAGTATTTCTGGTACATCCATTATTGAAGAAGAAGTTTCACAATTACCTGAGGACACTATAACTGATACTAGTGAAACAGTAACCAAAGTTGTTCAACAACAAGTTGATCCTCAACTTGAAATTGCTCAATAAGAAATTTCTTCTGAACTTGAATCGGTTCAACCAGAAGATCCAGAACCTATCACAGTTCAAACAAAAGTTACTTCTGAACCTAAAGTTGTTTAGGAACCTCTCCCTGAAACTATTGTTCTTTTACCAGAACATCTGGACTTCGAATTTGAACATTTAGAAGTTGTTACTTTACCAGAAGACGATCAACCGGTTAATCTTCAAACATCAGTAATTACTGAAACTCCCACTTTGTCAACACCAGAAGTCTATTACGGACTAGACGGTAAAGTTCTTCCACCTGGTTTAATTGTTGTTGAGGAAGAATTTGAAGAAGATACTACACCTGGAACCCCATTCCATTTTGGAACCGGGCTTTATCTTTATCCTTATACTCCTCATTTTACTGCTCCTTTTGATCTTGCTTCTTTTCAAGTACCTGATGATTCTTTAGGACATCTATTAGGTCAGTTAACTATGGTTAAACAACCGTCAACATCCCAGACTGTATCATCTGATGCAGCTGTGGCAAAATCTTCTATCGCAACCTCTTCGATGTTTTCTACCATTCCTAAGTCACACCTATATGGTGAATCGTCTATCCCGGTTAGTTGCCAATCTTTATCTAGAACCCACTAAGGGGTTGCTTCTACACCATGGTCATCACCATGTCCTCATTCGGAATTTTACCTGGTTCTTCATTTACAGGAACTCAACAGTTTGATCCTGCATATCAATATCAAACTGGGCAATCTAGTCAACAACGACATAGGAATCCATTACATGCTGGATTACCACCATATGGAGAGCAATATGCTTATTCACCTTATCCTCCATATCCTGGAGGACCATCATATGGTAGTATCGAGTAGTATTCAGGTCAGCCTGGAATGTGAGTCTATCAATGGCAACCAACAATGCCAGTTCAACCAAGGCTTGTGTATCCAACACAACCAATGAAAATTGTGTCAGCTATTCCTACTACACATGTTGTTACCATTATACTGGAGTCACAAGTTCAAACAGTTGTATCTCAACTTGTACAAACTGGACCTTCTACCTCGCAACCACAAGTTTCGGGTTAAGAGGCCCAAGTTTCTCAGGTTGTTATACAACAACTGCTTATGTCTGGGGTCCAACAACCTCAAGTTAGTGTACCTTTATCGGAGTGACTCAAGCTTACACTGGTACAGTTTATTCACAACCTGGTCAACCTTACATTGCTGGGCAACAACAACCGTTAAATCAACAACAGTTGTACCAACAACAACAATAGTTGATTCAACAACCGTCGCAACCCCAGTATCAACAGTCTCAATTCCAACAATTCCAACCCAAATTTGGACCTGCCCAAGAAGCTCAACCTAGGTTTGGACAGTATCAAGCTTACCAAGGTCCTGGTCAACAAGGCTTTGCTAGTTATGGACAACCGCAAATTCAACCTGGTTATCAACAACCACCCTATACTAGATTTGTTCAACAACCACCTTATCAAGGTTACTAGATACAGATGCCCTATGTTGGTATGCAAAGACATATTGCTTAGGCAATTCCATCATATCCTGGGTATGCTCAACCTGACTTGAATCGGCAATTGCCGTTTGTAGCAACTCTTGAAATACCATATTTAAACCGGCTCACTAATGATCCAATCTTATATGCACCTTGGTGGATTCTGCATAAGTTACCTTCTGACATTCTGAAATTCAATGGAAATCCTAGAGAAGACCCATCAAATCATGTCATGACTTCTCATTTTTGGTGTTCATCAAACTCCTTAAATGATGACTCAGTTAGACTCTGTCTTTTCTGAAGAACGCTTACTGGTTTGGCTGTGAAGTGGTACATTGAGTTACCACGAGCTTCTTTCGACAACTTTACGACTCTAACCACCACATTTTTGACCGACTTCCAATTACCTATAAAATACAATACTGGAATGGAACTCCTAACCAACTTTAAACAGACTATTGCTACTCATATATCAGATCATATTCATGAATGGCGACATCGTCGTTGAATGGTTAAGACTTATGTTCCTGATCAGCTTTTGTTGAGTGGTTCATAGAATCCTTGTTGCCATCGATCACCGAGGATGTGGCAAAAGGTGGAGTTGTCACAGAAGAGCAAGTAATTGCTCGTGTCCAATATTTGAATTTGATTTATACACAATCCGGCACGCTTTATGACAATATTTCGAATGCACCCCGACCAACTTTCACTGTTCCTCCTCCTCCACAATCGAGTAAGGACTCTCATGCCAGCGACGGTGTGATTGGTTCTTCGAGCATGCAAACAGCAGGTAGACCATCTGGTCAAACACTTGCCATTTCCAATCAAACTTCCAATGCATCAGAAAACACTTTTTCTTCCGAAGTCAATGTCGTGTCATCTGACAAAGGCAAAAATCAAAAGCAACAAGGAGGCAAGAATAAGGGGAAAAACAAGAAGAAACAAGATAATCCCCCTCAAGAGAAATCATCTGATTCCTCTACTTCGGCAAGGAAACCTCGTTATCCATGTCTAATATGTAGTGACGAGCATTTTATAAGATATTGTCCACACTGCTTGGAAGTCTCTAAGATTTTAAAGACTTCTAACACATCTGCAGTGTTGATTGATCTGTTTCTAAACCTGAAGACACATTTGGTTGCGACAGACCATGCTTCCACATCCCAAGTACTTATGTTATCCGTTGCAAAGCCTAAAGATGAAGTTTTGGTGTCGACACGAAATAAATATTATGGAAATCCACCGTTGTTGTCGAATAATCAGGCCATTGATCAACCTAATCCTTCGACTTCAACTTCATAAGAAAATATTCCACCACCTATTGTGCCAGAATTGACAATAAAACCACCAAAGGGAGTTGTGCATAAATCGACATTTAACCCTCGAGCTCGAGCAGCTCAGAACTATAACATAGTAGAAGACCTTGCTCAATCACCTTCTGCTATGTCGATGCTTGAGGTGTTACAAAATTGTCCCTCCCAGAAGCAAGCTTTACTGTCAGTAATTGGTGGAATAGACCCTACGGATTCCAATCTTGTGGTTTTCAACCATGTAGGATACACACCACAATTACCAGCACAATTAGCTTTCCTAATTCAAGTAAAGGCTCTCAATAAAAATGTTCATCGAACTATTATTGATGAGGGGGCATCTACTTACATTATGTCAATAAGTTGTTGGAAAACACTTGGTTCACCGTCGTTGTCACGATCACCCACAACGTTAAAAGCTTTCGACGGACGAACATATACGCCTTGTGGGATTTTGAGTAACTTGCAAATTGAACTAAAGGGCAAAAAAGTTATTGTTGAAGTTGAGGTAGTTGACGGACCCCTCGACTACAACTGTCATGCGGAAAGAGTTAATCTTGTGGGCAAAACCAACCTCCCTAGAAGACTAAGACTTTCTAGTGACAAACAAGACAATTAAGAGCAATCTTTCTCTAAACATGCATTTATCATACAAGGAATCAAGTGTTTAGATCCTACCTGTAGTCCAACGCTGTTGTAGTAGTCCAGCCTCGTCGATCCAGATGAGCTCCTCCTTCACTTAGAAACCTGCATTCACTAACAATCAAACGATTAAATAGCACCTGAATATCTCATAAAATAAAACATATTCAACATACAGACCAAGGAGTATATGAAACAACTCATTAATAACAAATTGTTGAGAAGAATGGACTTATTTGTATTAATAGGAAACAAAAGAAACCATTACAACCTGAGCCTTGGTGTTGTGCAAGTTCCTCCCAGGGTCCAGCAAGAGTTTTCCTTTACTTTGATAAGCTCACCCACTTCCAAATGAAACAAGAAAGGATGGTAATCTCTCCTCACAAGCTTCTACAAGGAAGTCCTAATTCCAGCAGCATCTACCCTTTGGAATGTTCAGCTTTCAACCTCCCCTCCTCTGGCCCAATGCCTGTATTTATAATTGTCTAGAGGAAGTTAATCAAGTCCAACATCAATGGGATAAGACCCTCTTTGGATGGGGTAGCTCCTCTCTTGATGGGATAAGTTCCTCTTTCATAGGGATACATGAACCATTTGGAGGCGCTCAATACACGTCAAACAAGCTTCTAGAATGCTCTAGAAATGACCACAAGTAACTTTTTAAAGATGAAACTCGTGCCTTTTGACCTTTACAGGAGTACGCACCCATCCCTTCACATACAAAGCGTACAAGTATGCAGGTATTATGAACTTGGAGTGCGTACACGCAGGTAAGGAAGAGAGAGCCTACGTACCCAGAGATAAACATGTTTTTTAATGACTTTCTCCCTTTCTTGAAGTTTGACATGGAGAGCAGAGGTATAAGGCTTGCCAAGGAGGATAGCATGACTGTTGATGGAGCCATACTAACTGCAAATAGTCATGGTGACAAATTTTAGTGTAACACTTTGTTTTGCAAAAAATCATCAATCTCCTCATCATCTTGGAAAACTTTCCAATATCTCTGATTGTCTGGAACGGTTGGATGATGCTTGAAATGGATTTCAAATTTATTGTTGGAGTTCATTGGGATCTTAAAACTACTTGCTGCCTTAGCAAGATCATCAAAAATACTATTTTGTATACGAGGCACATATGTCAAGGTATATTCTGAAAATAATTTTAGGATGTCTAGAATTGCATTACGGTAAGCCCGCATCCTAGAATATCCGCCTCTGACATGGTTGATCACCAATTCGGAGTCGCCATATACTAAAATCCTCTTAGCATTTAGCTTTCTTAGAATCTTTAGGCTAGCAATCAGAGCTTCATACTCAACTTCATTGTTTGAACAATTAAAAGCCAACTTGTAAGAGCATACCCACCCGTTACTAGGCACTTTGTTTGGGGCGGAGAAAGGACTACGTACCCAAATTCCAATTCCAGTGCCATCATTTCCCACTGCTCCATCGAAATCCATGGTCCACAAACCTTCTTCCTCCTCTTGCAAGTGCTGGAAATCTATTTGTTGTGCTTTGTCTGCTTGCTGT
>APFE030947963.1:0-21305 GCA_000404065.3 Pinus taeda | reverse complement strand
GACGTCCTCGACATAGGTGTCGTGGAAGGGATGTCGAAGGGGCTGCAGTTGAGACTGAGAGTGTTCTCCATGTAGTCTAGAGAAACTTGGTGAGATTGACTCACCAAGTACCTTTGGTGGCCATAGAGGACTTACCAAAGGAGATGTAGCGGTGCATGGTGGGAGTACCACGGGACTAGGTGTGACTACTTCGGCATGTGGCTAATGTCATTGTTTTCTTTCTAGCCATGAGAAGGATCATTAGATAGATGATCAGATCTTTTTGTGATTAGAGATGATGATGGGCATAAGCCCAAATTTTGTAGGTCATTTTGTCCTGATTTTTGTATATTATTTTGGACACAAACACTCTATCTATATACATACGATTTTATGATGATCATATATCTAAATGATACTTGGATTATTTTTCTATGTTTTAATGTGATGAATGATTGATATGCCAATCCAATGCGAGAATATGCTAAGGAATTTTCTGATCATGGAATGTGAACAAATGTGATGTAAACAAATAATCTTTGCAATAAGCGTACTCTTAGAAATTGGTGATAATAAATCACCCAAGCTGTGGAGGCAAGGTTCCAGGTGTGTCTACTGGCACTGTTAGGCTCCTATACCAATAGGTGTCATATTTCATGATTGACTTGATGAGATCTGTAATATTTTCATACCTTTCCTTGTTGCAAAGGTTTTCCATATTGTCAAAAAATCAAAAAATTTAAAAAATGTAAAGAGGGTATACCCTGAAAGAAAAATCAAAGGGTAAAAGGAATAAAAATGGTAAAAAAAGTGAAAGAAATGAACCCCAAACAAAAATAGACCATGAAAGTGTGCAAATCTAAATGCCACTACTATTTCATTTTCAGTAATAAGCAATTGTGTGCATCTTGTTAACTTATGCCACAATTGATGAATAGTCAAACAATTTAAACTTGGCTAGTTCATAGTTGAATTTCATGTTTTAGAGATAGAGAATAAAATCTGACCAAACTGTTTAAACTTGGCAGATAAGTAGATAGGTAGAGTGAATAAAAGGAGCTCAATAGTTTAATCTGATCCCTTGGATGTAATAAGTGTAGACTTAGGTAGGCTTTCCATGTAAAAGAAAAGAAAAGTTGATAAGGGTTTGCCAGTCTAAGTGCACCCAAATAAAGAAGAAACAATGCTAGGTTAAAGTAGTTAGGGTAGGTAGATGATGTTGCAGAATCATATGTGATGTATACTGTCTCTAAATGTGTTAATCTTTCACTTTCATCACAAGGACAAGGCATACAGTACATTGAAAGCATCTCAAACAAATCAAAATTAACATAATTAACTCCCCTTCTCATTTTCCCTAATTATTCACTAATTTTCCCTAAGTACTAAGGTATTTGCTAAATTGGAGGCGCTCAAAGCATTTCTTTGAATTTTGGAGGGACCGGACCCTCGGCCCTATGATTTAAAAGCCTAAGTACTTAGAATCATCCATAAACCATTCATTTGATTTCATAAAGTCATTACCTAAGTAAAAATCCTATTTTACTTAGGAATAATTCACCATATCACCTAAAAAATCCCTTTTTATCTTTAGCCTAAGTTTAAATATATACGTGAAATATTTTAACTTGGTGCTTTTTCACTTCATAGTCATATTAATGATTAACACACAGATTATATAAATCCCGAAAAAAATATTCCCCTTCCTGTATTATTCAACTATATTCTAAAAACCCGACATTTTATATATTCCTCCCCCGATTGAATACAACCATAGTCATAGTTACAAAAAGGATTAATGAATTAATCTGTAATTCATTAAGAACCTAATCCCCGCCCCCGCTCCACAAAATATAGGATTAATTAACCTTCTAGGTTAATTAATAACCATCCCCGCCATTTATAAATCACCCCGATATAGTTATTAACCTATTTAATGTATCGGGCCCGTACAAATAAAGTTCTGACGCCTCCAACACCCGTCCACTGGCCGATCACTCCCTTTTCATCCAACAATTGATGATGATATCACGCCCCCCCTGGCGACCACGCTTTAACTCGCGATCACCAGGCGGTTTTCGACCCGTACCTTCGCCACGCGTCGTGCAATCCATATGCTCGCTCGCCCTCGGGCCAAAACTGCCTAGCCTCAAAAGTGGTGCGATACAAACCGCTTACCACCCTCCACATAGTGACAAAATGTTAAATCCCACTTACGTCATACGCCAGATAAAACGAAAAAACCCCGCCAACCTCAGTTTTGTGAAATAAAGCGAACAAATGTCATTTTCGTTGTAGTATGTTGCACCACCTGAAACCTTTGTTAACTAATTCAAACATGGTTTACCTCCTAAAAAGAATTCTGGACTCACTCCACAGACCTTTCAAGCTCAAATGAAACCTTTTCGACCTCCCCTGCAAGCCAACGCTTTCTTAACAGTTTGTTTTGTTTTACAGGTGAGCAGAAGACCACATCCTTGGATAAACTGTCTTAATACTAGTCATAAGACCTGTTTACTCCAAGATTGTTACCAAAATTATCTATTCAAACAGAGATGGAAGATAAAACATACAGTTGAAAGACAAGCAGAGGAAACATGGAATTAAAAGGATTTACTGTTGAGACAGACAACAAAAACCTAAACTACACATTGAAGGTAAAAGGACACAGTAAAGAACAGTCAAAGTGTATCAGGATTAAAGAGTATCAAATTGAGGACCAAATCAAGTAAATCATCTAGCATGAAGATATATAGCATAAAAGACAGTTACAAAGCATAGCATACAAATTCATGTCAAAGTGAAGACAGTTGCAAAACAGAGCGGTAAAAGTAAAAAGTAAACAGTAAACAATAAAATTAAACATGAAGACATTGAGGATTAAACAAAGATGAAAACACTTTCACCAGCAACAATGAATTTTATCCAAAGTAAAAGTGGAAAACAGTCAAAAGAACTTTAAGGTTAAAAGATGAAATTAAAGCAAAAATGGTACATTCTTTAGAAATTTCCTGTTTACGTCATAGTTTTGCAGAAACTATTGTGGCCAATCCAAGAAGTATGTCAAGAAACGGGAGGAGGTTTTTGTTTTTAACAGGCCAAGCTACAAAAACCTATCTCATTGTTTACATAGGTATTACCAAGAGGGAGATACGTGCATGTATTCACAGCCTATTGTTCAGTTTGTGCAAAGTACTTTGTTTTACATCTTGTTGCAGAGCATATTGTGAACAGTTGGAGATGCATTTTCGGAAACTGAGAGAGGTTTATTTCAAAAACATTCTTATCTAAAAAAACCCCGTTCACTTTGTACATATATATCACGTATTGAGATATACAAGCGTATCATTGGACCCTAAGTTTGCAGAATTTCTGGGGAAAAATGCACAAAGGAAGGATGCAATTAGTGACTGGGATGCCTCATCATCAACTAAGAGTTGCTATCAAATTTGAATTTATCTTGTTTGTCACAATAAATACATAGAAATAGTGCCAAATAGATTCATTAGTTTTGAATGTCCTTTATTTAAGTTCTATTAATGTAAACAGTTGGAGATATTTGTGAAACTAATCTTGATATTTTTTCAAGATATTTCAGTTTACAATTAGTATAAATACTTCTTCATTTGAAATATTTTGGGTGGATTTATATACATTGCTGTAATACTAGTTTTTGGAATAAAGTGTTGATTGGATCAAATTTTCGTATGGCTTGTTGGATAAAGAATTGAGGCAAAGGACTTTCTATAGATTTCTTGAATCAAACACCAGATCAATAAGTCATCTATACCTTTTGTTATAAAGTTTTTCCTTATTTCTTATATCATCTTTGTTCATATCTGAATGATAGACAAAAAAGAGTAATTCATAATATGCTTGATTGCACTTTGTCTTCAAAAGTTATCATTTTCTATGTTTTCTTCTAAATTAGAATAAACAATGAAATCTTAATTGCTCCTGTTTTCTAGTTTTGCCACTTTGATTATTATTTATAAAATACTTAATTTCTCTTTGCTTGTAATCAATTCCAACTGCATTTTTTCAAATAATTTGAGGGATTCTTAATTGCTCTTCACCCATTTTGAAATTATTCCACATATTTCAAAATCTTTGTTTGTTCTCTGTTTGACCATCTTGCTCTGTAAAACCATCCTTTGTCAAGAAACCAAGTCTAGTGAAACCATCTTCCTTGAATCCGTTAGCCCAATAACCTAAAGTACTCAGTCTTACCCCTTTGTTATTGAATCTCACCACCCAAACTCAAAAAAACTACTAAACTTCACAACCAGCCTAATATCTTTAAAAAAAAAAGCTAAAACTTAAAGAGAGAGCCCTATTTGGATGCAGATTGGCTAGAATCTGTATCTAAAAGATTGGTTTGTGGTTACCTTGGCCTCCTTTCCCCTTCTGACAACTTCTGGGAAAACCTGAGTGATAACAGGCACCATCGACGAACCTTAGATATATCAAATCGTCCATCAATACCTGCCAAAGCAGATCAAAAATATTGACATCACTAAAACCGATAGATATATATGTACAATCATACAATATATACAAACAAGTAAATTCTCAGCCGAAGCCTGAGCAAAGTACTTCTTAAGGTAGAGCCCATTTTTGGGCTCCGCCAACTTGTTTCCTTCAAAGTCAATCAATTCATAAGCTCCCTTTTCAAAAACTTGCTTGACAATAAAGAGATCGTACCACATAGACTTAAACTTGCCTACCCCCAAGACATCTTTGTCTTGGTTGTAGACCAAGTTAAGGTCACCTTCAAAAAAATTTCTAGTATGGACAACTTTATTGTATTGAGATTTTACCCTCTTTTTATGGGCTTCGTTTATTGTGGCAACATCTCGATGTTGCTCATCAAGATGCTCCAAATGAACGAGGCATTCTTTGAGATTGGAAGTCTCAGGAAGAAGTTCAACAACTAGTTTAAGGGAAGGAATTTCACATTCTACAGGAAAAATAGATTCCAACCCGGAAACCAATGGAAAGGGAGTAAAACCAATGGCAGTCTTAATTGATGTTCAGTATGCCCAAAGTGTCGGATATAACATGATGTGCCAATTATATCTAACTTTGTTAATTGTCCTTTGCAAGATGATTTTAAGGGATTTGTTCACAACTTCAACCTGCCCATTGGCTTGAGGATAATATGGAGATGAATGCTCCTACCGGAAACCCAACTTGAGAGTCAATTCAAATATTAGTTGATTTTGGAAATGACTACCATGGTCAGTGACAATCTCTTTAGGAATACTTAACCGGAAATAACTTGATTGAAGAGAAACAAGGTCATTGTTTCAATATCATTATTGAAAGTAGGCATGGCTTCAACCCCCTTAGTAAAGTAGTCTACAGCCATGATGATATACTTGTGATTTCCTGTCGAAGGCAGATTACAAGTAGTAAAATCAATGCCCCACTTTGTGAAAGGACCGACGATGATAATAGGGAAAATAAAAGCTAGATGTGCGTGCATTTTATGAGTATAGACCTGACAAGGATGGCATCTCTTGACCACCTCAATACAATCATTGAAGATCGAAGGCCAAAAGTATCCTGATCGCAAAAAAAAAATTGTTGTAGCAAGGCCAGATAGATGACCACCACAAGCTCCATTGTGGCAATCATTAAGCACTGACTCAACCTCTTCCAAGGTTAAACAACGTCTAAGGATTGAATCAATCCCATGATGATATAAGGTGTCACCTATAATAACATAATTCCTAGCGGTGACACAATTTTCTATGCTCATCCTTGCAAAAAGCGGGCGGAAACTTCGAAGTCTGGAGATATATAATGACATATCCATACTAAGGATCTTGAGAGGAAATAAGAAATAGATGTTCATCAGGAAAATTTTCCTCGTGAATGATTTCTTCCTCACAAGCCAGCTCTAATATCACCTATGAAAATACTAAAGATTTCTTAGATTTAGCAGACATGAATTTGAGATCGAATTCTTGTAGAATGACAATCCATCTATTATATTTGCCCCCATTCACTTGCTTACTGAGAACAAACTGAAATGTATTGACGACTGCTAAGACGAACGTTTTTTGAAGAAGAATATAATGTTGAAGCCGCTGGACAGCATGGAAAACTCCCAAAGCTAATTTCTAGATTAGAGAATAGCGCAGTTCAGGACCTACTAAGCCTTGGCTCGGATAGTAGATCACATGCTCACACAAGGCATCATCTTCCTGAACCAGAACCATACCAATAGTTGATTATACTACAACATGATACAAGAGGAAATTGAAATCTCTGCTATAATCAGGTGGACTCAAAAAAGGATCAGAGGTTAACGCCTTTTTCAAAGCATCAAAAGATCATTGCGCGAAATCATCCCATAAAAATGGGACCCCTTTCTTAAGAAAATGCATAAATCCTTTTGTGATCTCGGCGTAATTGGCTATAAATTTCCTCAAGAAGTTTGCTTTTTCTTGGAGACTCTGAAGTTGACATATGGATGATGGGGGAGGCAATTGAAGTATTGCCTCAACCTTGAAGGGATCTACACGAATCCCCTTTGTTGACACGATGAATCCCAACAACCAACCAGATGTGACTGCGAAAACACACTTATTTGGATTCAATCGGATTTTATAAAAATGATATCGCTCAAAAATCAACTAAAGATGTTAAAGATGATCAATTCTCTTGCCAGAACGAGCAGTTGAATCATCCATATGTGCTTCGATAATGTGCTTGATGTTGTGAAAAGCGTCAGACATGGCCCGCTAAAAAGTAGCTTCAACATTTTTTAGGCCAAAAGGCATCTTTTTGTACGCAAACGTACCCCAGGGAAAAATAAAAGTTGTCTTGTGTTGATCTTCTAAACAGATAGTAATTTGATTATAACTAGAGAATCCATCCATAAACGAAAAAATCTCATTACTCGCACATTCATCAATGATTTGATCAATAAAGGGCATGGGGTAATTGTCCTTAGGACAAGCCTTATTTAGGTCCCTAAAGTCAATACATACTCGAATCATTCCTTGCTTTTTGTCTATGGGGACTGGATTAGAGACCCACTTAGTTAAAGGAATAGGGTATATGAAACCCGCCTTAAGGAGCTTCTCGACTTCAGCTTTGATAATTGCTACTTTTCTAGGATTGACTGGTCAAAGTTTTTGATGAAAGGTTTAGCATTTTCGTATGTCTTGATCTCATGATGGACTATAGATGGATCTATTCCAGGCATTTCCTCATAAGACCAAGCGAACAAATCACGAAACTCTTTGAAGATATATGTATAACTTTGAATTTCTTCAGGGGAACAATCAACTCCAATGAAGACATTTTCAATGATGTTGGGATTCCTAGAGATTTTCACCGTTACAGTTTTGAGATAATAGACATGTTACCATTGGCAGAAAACTATGTTGGGGCCAAAGGGTTTAAAACTGCATGAACATCCCTAGTAGAAGGACTGGACAAACTTGACTCAAATTCCTGCAAATGAGGGAGGAAATACAAATGATGATGCAAATCATCCCAAGGTTTATCAATACCCATCATTGCCTTTATAATTGCTTCTTTAGATGGTAAGACAATATCTAAGCAATCCTAAGTAGAAGTCAAATCGAGGGTCCAGGCCAGAGCCACATCTCCGTCTAGCACCTCTGGTGAAAAAGGAGTAGGATTGGAGTCTGTAGAGTTAACAATAGACTGATAAGCAATTTCTGCAGCATACATAAGACATGCCATTCCATCTACCCGCCCTTCATCTAATGTGGTGGTAGATGAGGGTAAAGGCCAAGGGTCCGAAAAATAATGAGTTCTAAATAACTCTCATTGATAAGGTCCCTTGGAGGATGAAATCACATTAATTCTAGCTATAGGAGAAGGAAGATCAAAATTACCCATTAAGGAAGAGTACATTCCAACTCCTAAATTCTCTACAGACTGTTTGGGATCATCCACTAATGGAATAGTAGACTTAGAAGATGCGTGAGAGTCACCTGTAGAATAATCCATCTGATCAACCTTTACAATTATCCCTTCATGAGGAAAGAAAAGGATGCGAAATAATGATGATACAATGGAATCCATCTCATAAATCCAATTCCTGCCTAAAAGGAGGTTGTAATCTAGGTTCTCAGCGACTATTTCTACTTCAATATTTACCACCTTTCCCCCAACACAGATGGGAAAGGTTGGAATAATCCCTTGCAGCCTATGGTAATGACCATCAAATGATGTCAACAAAGTTGGTGAAGGAACAACTTGAGGCGATCCAATAGCCTTCCAACATGACATGGACATTACACATGTGGAAGCTCCCTCACTAATAACAGTTCGAAAAATATTGGTCTTTCAATATGTAGACTTTATCTGGAAAGCCATATGATGCGCGAGTCTCTTCTTGATGTTTGACATATCAAAAGTAATCACAAGATAATTTTTTGGATCAACTGCTCTGATCACAGTGAGTAATGCACTCCTTTGTACAGGGCACGACTGGAGTACCTCTAACGCTGACATATCAGAAGGACTCTAAGCCAGATCTTCTATAATCGAGTAGTTTTGGGCTACCCTAGCATTAGGGTTAATGGTTGAGCATTTTGCAGAACCTTTCGACATCCAAGGTATAAACTCAATAGAGGGCCTCTCAATATGGTGTGGCTCTGAAACATCAGAAGCAAACTTAGCCTTAGATGACTCTAATTCACCATAATCATGTGATCATGTGGCAAAATCTATATGTGAACTCATCATATAGACATTTGATGTATTATCCCCTTCCTGGTTGCCCCCTGTGGGAGTACCATTATTATAGTCCGCGCCAGCAAGTAATTGTTGTCCTTGGGGAAAAGGGTTAGTGAGGACAACCTATGAGCTCAAAGACCCCTGCTGAACTAATAAGTGCTGAGCATCCTGGATTTTAGGGCAAAGATGAGTCAAATGATCTCCATTGCATAACTTGCATGGAAATTTTAGTTTTTTCTTAGACTCATTTCCACCCCCTATAGTATCAATGTCAGGTTTGTTTGCATTGCCCTTCCCATCCTGGTTCTTTTTCTTACCTCATCCTTTCTTCTTCCCATCGAATTGTTGGTTTCCTTTGGGGTTAGAAGTTTGGACAACATTTATAGACATAGGTTGAGAAGGCATAAGTGTCGACGGCAAGGCCTGCATAGAAGAAGCAGTGTGTAAAGACAATTGCTGCAATTGATTCAGCAGGTTAACCATGTTAGCATCGATCGATCCGACTAGTCTGTCGGCATGGGGACTTGGATTCAGCTTGGCTATATCAACCTTGGACCTAGGAGCACTCGACAGTTTTTTTGAAGAACCTTAGATTGAGAATATATAAGTTCTAACTGCTAGGCCCTAAAAATATTTTGTTCTTCGGTGAACACACTGAAGAGCAACACATCCTTAGAGTCTTGGGTTGTAAAGATTTAAGAAACCATTCGAGAGGGAATTGTTGTGGAATATCAGATTTAATGAGCCTCTTCCTTCTCCCCCATTCCTGTATGTGATCTGAAATGTGGGTTGCCTGATCCTGGTGAAAATTAGCCAAAATCTGAATTCCAACATCATAGTGGACAAGCAATTGAAAATGGTTCAAAAAGATGGTAGCCAAATCACTGAAAGAAGAGAAGGTTCCCCCTAGAAGTTCAATGTACCACTTAGCCGCATTTCTAGTTAGGATACGTTGGAATAATCTCAACATGATTGAATCATCTATCAAGGAGTTTGACGAACACCATAAGTGGAAAGTGGTTACATGGTCACCCAAATCTTCACCAGTCTTCCCTTCAAATTTAGGTATATTTGAGGGAATTTTGGTTGGGACTAGAGGCCAAACCAAGTTATATCTAATCGGATCATTAGTCAATTTATAAATATATGACAAGTTTAATGTTTCCAAAAAGGTTAGTCGCGAAGGACCCTGAGGATTCCACCCGATGTGGGCGAAATTCCCAACGTTCTGAAAAGAATGCCCTGGATTTGTGAAGGCACCAGGTTTTTGCCTAAAGTAACTCGCAGACCCAACTAAACCATAAGGAGCTCCTTGCGGTCCAGAAAAAACCAGAGTTTGACCAACTCCTGCTGAAAAATTTCTGTAGCCCATAAAATTTCCCCCTAGAGAGGTGTTAAAAGGCATAAAGAGCCCTTGGTAAGGGTTCCATGTATGAGTGTAGGGAGAAAATTTATGTAATTAAATGACAGAAGAATATGGCATATTCCCTTGTTGGTCGAAGTAAGATTTATTCCTGGCTCCAAGTCCACTAACCTTGAAAAGGATTATAACTTTAACCCGTAGAGGGAAAATGTACTGATCCTAAAGATGGGTTGGAATGTGGTATATGACCACTCCCAAAAGGGAAACACTAAAAAGAAGCTAACCCACTTTCCATGGAAGTCATGGATGTGGAGATAGCTGATGGAATACTTAATGGAATTGAAGGAATAGCACTGGTCGGCATTCCAAAAGGGAAAAATCCAACGCCAGAGGCAAAAGCTTGAGTACCCACACTTGAAGATGGAATGGAAGTAGAGCCACATATAGCAATGCTAGGAGTAAAGGAAGGCATGGAAATTGTTCCTCCTTGTATGGATACGGGAGTTTCCATACTAGTATCACTCATGGTGGATGCCATGCTTCTAGCAGTGGTCATCAAAGGAAAAGATTGAAATAAACCTGGGCTTGAAAGCTTGTTGGTCGGAGTCCCGATGTATAATAAAATGTCTGGGTGATTCGGAGGAAGAGGAGAATTAGGAGCCAAAAGAGGCTCTTGAAGCTCTTCAACCTCAATAACATCTTCTGACTGGAAGAGGACTCTAGAAAGAACTGGAGTGTTCCTCTCTAACTCTTTACTTGTACCAGGTCTATCTTGTGAATGAATAACTCTAACTAGAGGATCAATATCCGATGCGTCTACTACCATTGATTGAAAATGATTGGAAGACTTTATCCTACGCCTTCGAGGAGAAGGCTTAGGATTCATAGGTGAAATCCCATGAAGTCTCCTAGACCGACAAACCAGTCAATCAACCACTTTGAATTATTTTTAAGAAATCTAATTAAGGACTCAAAAAAGTTGTAAAAATAGGCCAACTAGGAGCAAAGAGAATTCTCTAAAAATCCCTAAAGATGCAATCATTCAAACTAATTTCAAGTATTTCCGCTCCAGGTGATGAGGACCAGACACCAAAATACAAGAAAGCGAAAATCAAGGACCTTCCGAAAATAGTTTGGGATAATGATAGCCCAAGACGACTAACGAAGGTATCAGAATCAGTTATGCTGACCTCCAGACAACAACCTTTGTCGGTGCAAGCACCCAAACTTCACAAGGGTACCCTCCAGAAGTACTGAAGAATTTTATGCAATGTCTGCCTCAGGTACCACGAGATTCCCCTCCGCAACTACCTATGTTATCCCTAGGAAAGGAAACTATGGGCATGAACTCATATCAAAAGCCGGACATAACAGTCATGAGGTGGGATCCAACAAGTAGGAGAGGGGTTATCTCTCTTCCTTTTCTTCACTCTCCCTCGTGCTTAACTCCCAATCACAGAGCTTTCCCAGTCTTTCTAACGATATTGGATTTTGCTCGTTATTCAACTTCTATGTTTGATAATTTGAGCGGCCTTGGAGAGTTAACTCTCCACTCACCTATTCCAAGGCGCTAATGAACCTAAACTTGTTGGTGTTTGTTAATGACAAAGTAAAAAGTTCTAGTTCATTTTATTAAATCACTTGATTTTAGAGGGTTGTTCTTTAAGTCAAGGGTATTACGAGAGTGAAATTGATGATGTTTAAGACACAAAAGAAACCAATAGAAACTTAACTATATGCATGCAGTTATTTTCTTTCGATCAAGAGGGATTTCTACTTGGGTTCTAAGAAAAACTTATATAAGAAAAATAATTTTCTTTTCTTTTCCGAAACACTCCACACACACTCAAAATCTAAAAAGACTAAGAATTCTTATGATGCAAACTAACCTAATGCAAATTTAAATGACGATGCAAGATCCTAAAGACACTCATACTATAAGAAAATGTGCTTCTTTATAGATTTAATAAGCCAACTTGATAATGAAGAGGGAAAAAATTTTAAAAACAAATTTCCCTCAAAATGCAAACAAAACAAATTGAAAAAGATCACAATTGCTCAACAAACAAAACAAATTGAAAAAGATCACAATTGTTCAACAAACAAAACAAAAGAAACCAAAAACCAAAAGCTTGGAAAAAAGAAAAGCCAAAGCATTGTTTTTGTGTTTTTCTTTTAAGGAAACTAAAGAAACTTTTAAGGTCACAAGAAGCACTACTAAATTCAAAAGATCAAAAAGAAGCAGAAGGAGTCCTTATACCTTGCAAGTTATAAAACTCATTAATAAATGAAACTTGAAACAAGAAGGATTACAAACTCGCACAAACTGACCCGAATAGTAGTAAAAGACTTCAGCAAACCGACAAAATGTCAAGAAAGAAAAACTTCCAAAATTTCCAAAGAGACACTCAAAAGGATTGAAAAACAACAAGGCCAACCAAAAGGAAAAGCAAAGCAAGTCAACTTGAAATCTGGGTTACAAATGAAATCGAAATCAATTTATTGTTCTAGAAAACTAGAACATCCAAGAACTTCAGACTGAAGCCTTGAACCCTAGACACAAACTAAAATCTTGCTTAACAAGCAATCCTAGGCCACCTAGGCTTTTCAATAAGTGATTTGAAAAAGAAAGCTTGCAAGAGAACAGAGTTCTTCAGACACTAGATGACCATAAAACAATAGAAATCACCAGGCAACAGACCTAACTGGGCAAAAATATTTGAAAAAACAATTCAAAAAAATGTATACGCAACTATGTAAAGACACAGAGGCGTGCACACGCGTTTCTAACATAGGAAAGTCGCGTATACGCGAGTTTTCTTGAGGAAACTAGCATTTATACGCGATTGTACTTCAGGAAAAAATGTATAAAAGACTCAATGAAGAAAAACAAAAATCAAGGCATGATCCAGAAGATCAGACTTGATGCCTAGGAAGCTAATAAGTAAAATAACATTGTAAAAGCAAGCAATCAAGAAAACAAACCCTGATCGAGAACAAACAACCCAAACTAGGAATAACAAGAATGTTATCCCCAGCGGAGTCACCAATTCTGTTGCGGGTGAGAACACCCTAGGATCTTGGGTTGAAAACCCCAACAAAGCGAAGGGAAAACAACAACAAGAAATGTTGAGACAAGCAATCTAAATGCTTATTCTAATGAATTGGGAAGAAGTGTCCTTACCCAGAGGTCTTATGTTTGGGTAGATCTTGTAGGGTGCAAACTCTCTGCATCTCCTAATGCCTTTGAAACCTGTAAATTATTCAAGAAAAACATATAAAACAGTAGAAACGTAAAGCATATTCATGATATATATGTTAGATCATATAAACGAATGAACAATTACGCATTAATATAATATTTACAAACAAATCACAATATGGATCAATGCATAAACACGATAAACATTAGGAACAGAACAACATTTCTTCATTGATGTAAGCTACAAGAAAGGTGGAAAACTACAACCTGAGTCTTCCTCTAGCTCCAAGCGGAACCATCCTCCATATTTGTCATTCCCTGGCCTCAGTAACCTTCCTCCATCATCATACACAAGGATATCATAAGAGGGATGAAAGATATCTCAAAAGAGGAAATGAGGGTTTCCTAAAGCTTTGGTGATTGCAGGAAGCACAGGGATTTCGTCAGACTCGATCAGGGATCAATCAACTATAATATCAATATCTCATTTCTTCTCTCTTAAGGCCTTCCCATAGAGGTTTATTTATACTTCTCCAAATTAGTTTTTTTTTTTTTTTTTTTTTATTTATTTATTTATTATTTATTTATTTATTTATTTATTTATTATTATTTTTTTTAGTTGGGAAACAGATGGGCCACAGGTTATAGGATGTGAGTAATAGGTAAAACCCGTAAACTTTGCCCAAAATTAAGGAAATTTATTATTTTTAAGTGTTTTAACACATGTACATAGGATGGGTATATGCTGACCTGCGTGTACATGCTTTTATCACAGGGCAGAGTAGTGTATAAGAAATAAAACACTGTTTTTTAGATTTTGGACCAAGCCTAGAAGGAAGGGTTGTCCTAGGCCTAATCAAAGCATCAGATCTACCAAAAATAGTAAACGGTGCTATAACAATCTTAACTCTATATCTACCAACTAAACATGTTATTTATCTAATAATTAAATAAATCTATAATTAAAATGGATTTAATATATTTAAAATAAAATAAATTAAGACATATAGATATTTATAAATTAAATAATTTACTATAATTTATTTAATTTTTATAATTATTTTAATATTTAAAATACATTTATTAAAAATTAAAACAAAATATAGTTTATAAATAATTACTTATTTTTTAAGTAAATTTAATTATTTTAAAAGATATATTAAATCACAACCAAATCATTTTGGAATGATTAATAAGGCAGTGAAAGTAATGTTTAATTTATTTAATAAATATAAAAATAAAGATAATGAGAAATGTAAAATTAGAAGATATAAGTATATATTGATTAAGTATAATATAAAACACTTCTATATATTAATATTGACCTATTGTATAGAGTGCATTGTTTTGTTCACATGATCCAAATTATTCCCATTAAACATGAATTCAGTTCATAGTAATATATATATTTATATTATCCTATTCTTTGAATTTATTTTTAGTTCAAGGAATGTTCAGGAACATTAATATTTAGTGGATTCTAAACGTATTTGTTGAGGTTTATGAATTCTGCATTTAATTTTTATATGATTTTTTTCTATAATATTTATATTGTATTATTTTATTTATTTTTTTAAATTATAATTTAGATTTTGTAACCATTTTTTCCTATATTTTTCTATTTATTTTATTTAATTTAAAATAAAGAAGGCAAATTATTTAACAAAATGGATTCGATATTTCTCTATTTTAATTTTATAACAATGTTTAGCACTCACATTATTAAATGAACGTTGGAATAATCAAATGAAGTTTCTCCAGAAATTTGCTTCAAGTGATTTGTATTGGTTCGAAGCTATAAAGAGAAAAATGATGGATAAGTCCTCTAGAAAGTTGTAAGCTTTGAGGGGATTTTATGTTTGGTCAATAAATCAAAGCCTTTGAAAATGAGATTTTGAATTTCAGGCCATCCTTTGTGGTTTTTGCATTTCAGAAGCATTAGGATTTAGAGAAATTGCCATCAAAATAATAAAAGAAAGCTTCTTGATAAATTTGCTTCAGGGGATTTGTATTGGTTCAACGTTATGAAGAGAACTAGTGGTTTGAAGGTATGAAGAGAATGATGATGGATAAAGCCTCTGGAAAGCAAAATGCTTTGCAGGAATTTTATTTTTGATCAACAAATCAAAGCCTTGGAAATTGAGGTTTTGAATTTTAATCCATCCTTTAAGATCATTTGTTTTTACATTTCAGAAGTGTTAAAGATTGGAGGAATTGGTTGTTAAAAGAATAAAATAAAATTTATTGTGAAATTTGCTTCAAGTGATTTGAACTAATTCGAAGTTCTGAAAATAATAGCTACAAAATAATAATCTTTGCAGGGATTTTACCTTTGTTTTATATATCGAAGCCTTTGCAATTGAGGTTCCAGATTCTAATATGTGCTTTAAGTATTGGAGGAAATTGTAAATGGAATAATAAAGTAAAGCTTCTTAAGAAAATATTTCAAGTCACTTATACTGTATTGGTTCAAAGTTATGAAGAGAATTCTAAGCTTCTAGAATATTAATAACCTTAGCTTTGCGGGGATTCTTCTTTTGGTCGATGAAAAATTGAAGCCCCCAAAATCGAGGTTTTGAATATTAGTCCATACGCTAAAATTATTCGTTTTTGTATTTCAAAAGCATTAGGATTTGAAGAAATTGTCACTGGAACAATAAAATAATGCTTCTTGATAAATTTCCTTCAAGTGATTTGAACTCAAGAGAAATTAAAGCTTCCATTTTGGACCTTTGAAATCATTGTTTCTTGCAGTCAAGAAGCGTTACAGATTCCAAGGAAGTCCATTGGGAAAACAAATAAGATTCCTCTATAGTTTTGCTTCAAGTGAATTTTAAATTTGATAAATGAAGAACTCCAAAGCCAACCTCTAAAATCAATGGTTTTTCAGTTAAAATGTGTTAGGTGATCGAGAAAATTGGTCACTAGAACACCAAATCAAAGCTTTCCTAAGATGCCATCCATGGTATTTATAGTCAATAAGCGACAGGGATATGGAAAAAATTGGTTGTTAGAACAACAAAACAAAGCTTTGTAAGATATTTGTTTCAAGAGAATTTAAACCTAGATAAATTAAAGCTTTCAGTGTGGACCTTTACAATCAATGCTTTTTTGAGTGTAGAAGCACCACGGATTGGAAGAACGCTGGCAATCGAGACATCGAAATAAATCTCATTCAAAAATTCATTTCAATTGTATTTGAACTTTGTCTAATTAAAACCTAGAAAGGGGACGTTCAAAACAGAGGGGACATTCAACATAATTTTTCTTTATGGAAGCATCACAGGTTCGAAGAGATAGGGTGTCGATACAACTAATTATAACTTCTTCAAAGTTTTGTTTGAAGTTTGTTTGTCGATAATTTAAAGCTCCAAAACTGACCCTTAAATCACGGTCCTTGTTTGGAAGCACAATTTTAGGCCTCTGAAAAAGTGCTTTATTTTAAACTAAATCTCAGGTTTGAATCTCATGCCACGTCGATTTAAAATGGACGACTTGTTATTATGGTTTTGGGGTAAATTGAGCATTTGACCTCTTCCTAATTAGGTTATTTATCCAAAGGAATAGAAATTGAGGTTTGCATGTGCAGAGGATGCAACAATCGAGCACAGAGAATCTCATCCTTCAATTCAATGGGTTCCCTTGACACCCAAATCCATAGATCGGAGAACATACTATTGAACCAGGTCCTTGCTGATCTTCCAACGCGCGCTACGCAGAATTGCATTCTAGATATTGCAAAAACTTGAAACCTTTACCACGCACTATAGGTGGAACTGTTGTCACATCCTGTTGGCTTGTTGGGGCCTGACCCAGGTTCAGAGTTAATTAGCCAAGCAAATCCCTATACTACTGCCCCTTTCGGCAACAGTTCGTAGAGCACGGACTGAGGTCTCACGCAAAGTAGTATGGGGGGTGCTGGAACCAGGTTTCTGCACCCTTGAGATGTCTGAGGGTCGGGTTCGATCCAACTGTTCTTCTCTGCGCGTGGGTTACTTCATGCACTTCCCTGTTCCTCACTCCTTGATACACTGCCTTTGATTGGCCCTATCCAAGGGTCGTGGAGCATCCATGCTGCTAGAGCAGTACTTTGTGCTATTCCCTTAAGACGCAACCAAGATCTTACTTATCTCCTATATTAGTTAATTACCTTCGCGTAGATGGATGTCTTATGTTATATTTATTTTATACAAAACATTCATATGAGTTCACATGGAAAATAAACAGTACACTTGCAATTTATACTCAATCATACATTAAAAATAGGAAAAAGATACACAGAATATGGTAAATTTCACTTTATTGATTGTTCCAACAGTTACATACTCAAGCTGCCTTACGCACTCAGCTGTAGGGGTCCGTGCACTTAGTTGTGGACTACTAGGCCTCTACACACTCAGTTGTAGAGCCTTCTCCTCCTCTACGACTCCAAGACACCTTTTACCCTTCGACTCATTATTCTTCTATTCTTCATTCTCCTCTCTTCTTCTTAGAGCCTTGCTCTATTTATACAATCCCATGGTTCGCGGACCATGGGTAGGTGTATCAAGCCGACATTACATTACAAAAACTAGGGTGGACAACCCTGTGACTCTATTATGATTTCGCGCTCTGCGCCCATAATTCATAGAGCTTTTACAAGGATTTGGTCAAAACTTGGGCTTTAAGCCCCAAAACATGCCTTGGGGGGGATTTCATGCCCAGCAGGCCCCCAACACAAACATTGTGACTCACCCTTGAGTCACTCTGTCGGCACGAAGTTCTTCGCACGGAGTCCCTCCAACTCTGCTCGAACTGCTGCAAGGTCGGCAATGCACTAAGCTGCTACCTGCTGTATCTGTTGTATGCATTGTTCTGAGATCGTGGCGTTAGAAGTGCTTTTGTGCCTCTGCGCTTGTGTCCAATGCATTTGTGCGAGCTTGCCTTCAATTGCTACTGTGATGGTGAAGGCCTCATCGTTCCAAAGTTGAATGCGTGCCTTCAGGACTACTTCCTTGTGTCGTGCTGCATCCACTTGTTCTTTCAGCGCTTTGGTTTGTTGCATCCACGCAAGCCTCTGAGTGAGGGCCATCGTCTACGCAGTTCCTTTGATGCTATCATACTGTTGTTGGAGTTCTCGCGCCTCTGTCTCTAAGCGCTGAAGGTTGGGGTCCTCCTACAGATTTGTCAGAACCTCAAATGACTCCTCCAACATCTTGGTGCAGTGTCTCACTGCATTATCACTCTCATCTAGTCCCACTGTAATAGCACTGGCACATTATTCTCTTACTTTTGGGGGGGTGGACGGCTGCGCCTTCAACTGCAGCTCTGCGATCTGAAGGTTTAGCTCTAGTTGAACCTTTGTCATTTCCCCTCGTGACTCGCGCACCCCTGCTGCTAGCATGTGGATGCGTGCCTCTGTTGGTGTGTCTATTGGGATGGCCAACTCAAGGACGCTTTGACAAGCTTCATCTAGTACCTATACCAGCTGTCGATTCTGCAACACCACTTCATCACACTGCAAGCTCAACTGTTCCATGTTGATTCTCTACTTGCCGAGGACTTGAAATGTCCGACTCTCCCTAGCCCGCAGTTCTGTAGTTATCCCATCCTGCAGAACATATAATGTCTCCCGTGGGAGTGCAACCATGTTGATGTTGATACCCTTTAATGCGCTAACCGTAGGCCTGTCGGCCTTGTTTGTGGTCACCAGTGCCCCTTCCGGTAGCACTATGGTATTCGTCACCCGAGCGCGCAATATATGTTCTGCTGTCGTTATTTCGACTGCGAGGCTGGTCGAAAGGGTACTAGCCTTAGGAGTGCGTAACTGCAACTCCTACAGCTACACTCGAAGGGCCCCCAACACATTTTGGTTCCGTTGCATAAAATTTTGGAGAGCCTCGGAGGTGACATCGCGCACTGTCGCACCGATGTCATGCAGATCACCCTCAATTAGGGTGATCAGGTCAATACATAATTTCAATGCCTTGACCTTCTTGTGCGGCCCTGTTCGCTTAGTCGGGCATTGGCACTTTAGCTGGGGTGCGGTTTGTGGTTCCGCGCCTCCATCTTATTCCGCTATTTCCTGCTCATGCGAAGGCGATGTTTGGCCCTCGCGTGCCTTCATGGCTACCTCCTGCGCTACTGCTACAGCCTTTTCCTATTCAATTGCTATCTATGTAGTGTCGCGCACCTCCTGCACTTCTGCTATCACTGCCTCCTTCCTTCTCTTCTCTGCTAACTACGCCATGAGCAGTTTGGCCTCCTCTTTCCTCCTTTGTGCCATCGACTTCTCTATTTCCGCGATGTCTGGAACGCGCCACTCTGGCAGTCATGTCTCTAGTACATTGAAGATTACATTGTCCATGGCTCCAAAGGGTAGCTCTCTCCATTGCTTTGCTGGGTCCTTGCGCACACTGATGTATATGTTGTGGATGTCCACTTTAAACTCTACAAAACTCCGCAGGTTGTTGTAGATAGTGGGTGACAACCGCGGCTTGCGGTTGATCCCCATTACGAGGTTCATCTCCATGAACACCTAGAGTATATTACTGTCTAGGATCCTATTTGCATCCTTTGTGGCCCATAGCGAAGCACACTTCGTGGCCTCTGGCAGATCCCTATCAATTATGAGGAATTAACTATCCTCTAGTAATTCGCCGACCACGAGCACTATGGATAGCAGAAGCCATGCATAGTGGAATGTTTTGCCTTGTTCCCAGGCCTTGTGGTAATTTTCCAAGAACTCCTTGCAGAGGAACTCAGACTAGTTAAACTAGACCCCCTTTGCGCACTGCTCAGCCAGTGCTACCACCAGCGCGGGTACTTCATCTGCGCGGCACTTGCGCATAACCTTACTGGCTAGTATTTGGGTCACCACTTTCACTTCTTTATCATTGATGTTGGATATGGCGTAGACCCTTTTCTTCTTTGTTAGCTTGTACTTCTTCTTCATGGCCTCCACGATGGCCAAGTCACTGCTCTTCCCCTCTGAGATGTCTGCAGGGTCCTCTCCTTTGCGCAGCAATTGGGTAATGCGATGAATCAAATCTTCCGTGATGGGGATGGGCTCCTCCAGCCATAAACACCCACCATGAACCAGGGAGAGCAGCTGCCTGATGACAAAAATTATTATTGGGGTGTAGTGGGAATGCGGCACCCAGAGAAGGTTAAGTAGCCCTGCCTTTTCCACTTTGCATAACCACTTTCATGTCTCTAATTCTATAACCCCCACCACAGTGTTCTTCTTAGGCTTCATGAGGTGCGCAGTCTCGAGGTGAGGGAACTTCTCATGGTTAGCAAGGTCCCAATCTTCAAATTTTAAGCTCGGCACCCATCCCAGGTGTGTGCCCTAAAAATTGATGTTGTCTGGGAGCAACGAGGTCTGGAGCGAGCTTTTGGTCTCGTCAAGGTCCTTGGACACTTTAGTCTTCCCCTTCTGCGGGGGGATATAGGTGGGAAACTTTTTTGGAGGGTGCGTAGGCACAGTTTTCTCCTCCATGCCTTCGTCCTCATCTTCTTAGATGATAAGATCCTCAAGGTCTTCTTCTTCCTCATCGGTTTCGATGGTAACGACTTTCCCCTTTACTTCCATTGACAGCTTGGTGCACAGTGGGTTCCGTTGGGACACATGTACGGGAACCATCACTTTTTTTCCTTCTTTTGTCTTGGCATGCGTGGTGATTTCAGGATTTCTGCCATAATCCAAATGCCTTCGGGGGCATCCCCCACAATCAGGGCCTATGCGGCCTCTTCGTGGTCATCTCTATTATTTCCATAACTTCCTTAGTTGTTTCCATCATGTCTGTCCAAAAATATATCACTCGCGAACTTAGGGGCTCAATCAATGCTTGGCACAAAACAAACAGGGCGCTGCTCAATAGCTCAATTCGAAAATGACCAAGTGTTGTTTGTTGGGAAGCCCTTTGTAATTTATAGTGCCTTTTGAATTTGAATTCGATAGTTCCCCCCAAATCTGGTTCATTAATGATCCTTTGGTAGCAGATTTTCTTAGATTTTGCCCATAAACCGTGTCTTAAATGCCTGCCGCCCACT
>APFE030947958.1:22373-45169 GCA_000404065.3 Pinus taeda | reverse complement strand
AAAACGAAAGTAGTTTTAGCTTGTTTGTTTCTAAGATAGCTACCAGTATTAGTGGGAATAGCAGCTCTAAGTGGACACTATTCCTGGTAACATGCACCTTCCCATAAAAATAAATTGTTCAATGGATGCATGGATCTCGAGAAAAACTAAAAATGGCTTAAGGTGATGGAGGTCAATCTCTTGGAAATTGTGCACTAGAATTTGCTGAAATTGCTTGGGCATGTTACCATCATCCATATGCATCTCCCCATGAAACATATTTTTAAATGGATACATGGTTTTCAAGTTATGGAGAAAAAAAAAATTCTGCTCTATGTATTTTTGTTTCCTCTAGTAAAACAGAGCCTTCTTTAGTTTTTTAGGAATGGAAAAATCTTGAGAATGATGTGTGGATGGTGGAAATATATGAAGGTGAGGGATTGGCATTGGCTTGGCCTTGTTGGAGCATTTGAGCAAAGGAGGAGAAAGACAAAATTTGACTTCTTTTGACTAGGTTTGACCTATTTTTTCTTACGTTGGTGGCAACTTGTTTTTGTTCCTTGTAGATGTTGGAGAGCACCTACATTCATCAAAGAGATACATGGAGCAAGGATTTTTTTATTTTTTTCCTTTCTTTCTTTTTTTTCTAGGCCTACTAGCCGCCTCAATGAGTTTTTCAACTAGTAGGTCTGCCTAGGCACCTCAAAGGAGGTTTCACCTAGGATCTTTTCTTTTTTCTCTTTTTTTGTTTTTTCCAGCCCATTGTCCACCTCATGGAGGTTTTCAATTAATGATCCAATCTAAGGCGCCTCCAAGGAGGTTTTCAACTGATATTTTATTTTTTCCTCTTATTTTTCATTTTTTTTTCTCTACCCCACCCTACCTGAAAAACAAAATTACTTTCAAGTATAAGAATACTTCCAATGGAGCCATGTGCACATCAAGATGATAGACAAAATGATGTGTAGGCTTGAAATGTATGGTTTGACATGTACCTGGATTTTAGAGACCAGATGATTTGACTTTGAAAGGATTGAGCATAGTTGAAGAAGAGAGTGATGCTCCATCTTGTTGATTTTCTGGAACCAAACCTCAATATAACTTTGATGTCATTGGTTTTCTTGCTTATCTGTATCATTCTTCATGTCTTATTATACCATGACCTTCAAATCTTCCTCTTTTTGTTGATTGTTCTATTGAATATATGGAGGATTTGATGGTAACCATGAGGGAGCTGTCTCAATCTCTGTTTTTGATGTCTGCTTTTCATCAAGTGCAACCCATGATTATGTGGTCTTCTCATTTGAATCTTCTTCTTCTGGATGTGGTCCTTGAATGATATCAAGATAATCTCTTTTTTGCAATACTCTTCCTGATCTATGGTGAATACCATTGATCTCAAGAGAAGATGTTTGGAAGTGTTGTACCTCATAATTGTAAGTGGGTTGAGCTACTTCAACGTGTGGGTTTGGAAATAGTGGTACAGGTAGTTGAGTGGGAGTGAATATTTGAGATGGATGTGGTTGTGGTGGAGATGGATGGTTGGGATAACATGGAGTTGGGTATGGAGGATATTGAGGAAAATATTCAGGATATTGTGGATGGCTCCCATAAGTTCCTTGCCAACCTTGTTGCCAAGATTGGTTTTGGGGTTGAGATGGCCAATGTTTCCAAGGAAATGGTGTGTTCCAATTACTTTGAGGTGGATATGCATAACCTTGAAATTTTTAATTAAGTTCTTGCATCATACTAGGTTGACTAGGCTCCCATGGTCCTCTTGGAGCTACATAACATAATTTCATCGGCAATTGACTTGCTCCATTGTCCTCTTGGTGAACTTACTTCAACCTTGGTAATGAGGAGCAACATTTAACATCATGTGATTTTGCATAGGCAACATGAATATCAACATCTTATTTTTTCTCATTTTGTATTCTTAACATTTCTACTTATTCACTTAGATTGCTAAGAATTTTTGTTTTAAAGTTGTCAAGCAAATTTCCAAGTTTAGCTTGACTAACTGATCTTGATGTTGATTTACCTACTCTTGCCCTTCCTCTTGATATGTGTTTTCATGTTTCGAAAATTTCTTCAAATGATAATTGGTATACATCACCTTTACTCATGAGATCAAGGAGATTAATCCATTCATCCCTAATTGTTCTAAGTAAGAGGGTTTTTAGTGTGTCGGATCCTAAATGATGTAGTTTTTCCCTCTTAACATTATACATAAACTTTTCTATTAGATCCTCTAGACTCTCATCTATTTTTGATTCATTCTAAATATTTCTTCTTTAAGATCATGGTCTTTATATTTTTCTAGAAATATTTTTTGTATACCATTCCATGATCTTATTGAATTAGTCCCTAAACTCATGAACCATTGAAGAGCTTTATCCTTCAATGTTGCCAGAAACAATCTCAGTCTTTAAGTTTTTAATAAGTAATCATAAGATCGACAAACAATTTCAAATTCAAAGAGAAAGGTTTCCGGATCCTCTGACCTTAGACCATGAAATTTTGGAAAAAAATATGGAGGGATGTTCTTCATGTGCACAATACCATCAATAATGGGGAATCCGAGAGAATCTTCCTCATTGTCATCATCTCCATCCATTTCTTCTACATTCTTTGACATATTCTTCTTCTACCTTCAAAAGTGAATGGTGATCTGGCTCTTACTGCACCACATGATCAAATGGGGGAGTGGGTTGGTGTTGGAGATTTTTGTTTTTTGTTTTTATGATTTAATGAAAAAACTAATGTAATGTACTTTTCTATTTTTGAAATAAAATATGCCTAATGCAATTATTTTTTGCTTTTGCAAAAAATAAAAATAAATGAATCAACTAGGGAAGTAAACAATGCATACTTTGACACCTCCCCGGCAATGGCGCCACAAAGTGATGAGCCTTGGTATTACAACAAGAATGCTACAACTCCCAAGGCTATCGACTTTAATTATCAAACCGGGGTTCGTACAAACTTAAGAGGTATTGGAACTATATGTGCAGATACAATGTGTCCTTCATTTGTTTTCATGAGAGAAAAGAAACGTTGCCTATTTGCAGGAATGAAAGATTGAATTTAAAAATCCTTGTAAAGTAACATGAAATCCTCTATCTACTTATTAACACACTTTGCTTGCAAAAGAACCCTATTTTAACCCTATTTGTCACATGTGATGTTTTAACTAATCTAAACATGAAATCTGATCTAGAGAGTACTAACTTTTGTGTGCAGTGTAAATATAAAAGAACTCATTTTTTTAACATTTTTGCTTTATAAATATGTTAATCTTTCCTTGATCTTTGGCAGGGGAGACAGGTGTGGAGGAAGAGGGGTACAATGGTTTTGATGGATTGGAGGTCAAGTAAGGGCCTAATCCCAGCTTCAATGATGATTTTTCTCAATTCAGGCTCAAAACAGGCTGCTACAGGATGTACTAGTTCTCCTACAGGATCCCCTAATTCTCTTATAGGATCCCCTGTTTTACTATAGGATGTTACAGATTTACTATATGAAATTATAATTCATCGAATGACCAAGAAAATCAAATCCAAATTGGATGGGAAAAAAAAATTTATTGACGAGGATGTCTTAGGTCCCCATTCCAAGTGGAATCACTCAAAAAGACCTCTGTTAACCCATGCTAAAAAATAGTAGAAAATTACTAGTCTAAAAATCAGAAATTTGAGAACTAGTGAGCTAGTAAATCCATTCAATGCCTAACATAATCAAGTGAAAATTCAATGGGGTGAATTTTGTTATGAAATAGAATGTTTTTTTGATCTAATACAAGTGGATTCAACTTGATTGAAACTCGTTAGCTTGCTCTAAAAAATAGCAGAAATTTACTGTTCATTGCCACAAAGTAGTTCCCGAAATCTAGATTTGGGAATAAGAAAGCTAATCCAAGTAGCTCAATGATTACTATGATATTCCAAAGCTTTTCCAAGGATTAAATTATGCTTGTGATCCTACAAAATAACTTAAATCAACCATTTAACCCAATCCTACGACAATAAATTATTAATACTAAATGTAGAAATAGAAAAAGAAATAAAAATAAGAGATGCACGTGAATAAGAAGTGAAAAGAAGGAAAGAAAATGATACAAAAGAGGTATGAGGCTCCTAGGATGGCCAAGCCCAAGGAAACTCAGAGACCTATGGAGGAGAACAAGATTTATAAGTTGAACATGACACCAATCTTCATTATTTTCATCAATACAATTACATTCATGCAAGAAAATACAATGGAGTTGCAGAAACACGAGTTCTCTCCACAAGAACACTACTGAAAATCTATCTCTAGATGCAAATTTGACTTGGTACTTATATAAAATAATTAGGAATCATCCCCCATGAATGGAGGAAGCTTTCCCCACCAAAATCCCTTGATTAGTGGATCTGGTCCCCAATACTAGGAATTTGCATTAAATGGCAGGGAACACATTCCTAGATTTTCTCAATCATTGGAGTTCCAAAATCTATGCCATAATTCCATAATATCTTGTTGATTGATTATTTAATAGTGATCCTCCTGTAGTAGGGAGCAAGTCCCTAAATTATCTCCTCCTCCATATCTTCATAATTTGCCCAATATTCTCGTAATAATCCACAAAAATAAATAATATTAAGCACAAATATGAAATTATTCGTAAATCTTCCTAATGAATATATTAAAGTTAAAAATACATTATCTAATGCAAAAAGAGAGGTTTAATGTGTTGAAGGATGGTCATAGGCCTTAATTTATGTTTAATTTAGAGGCATGGGCCTTAATTTATGTCTAATTTAGAGGCCCATCAAACTCGATATTATTATTTTTAATCATAATATACAACAATAAGATGTAAAGATTCAAAGCATATGTCAAAGGTGGTTCACTTCTAATCATGGCTCTCATATTAAGGTCATCTTCTTAGGCATCTAGCCATTAAAGTACGAGATATTTCCAAATGGTGTTGATCTCATTCTCAACTATTTTCTTGGAGTGATCAAAGGTAATATAGGCTTGTAATGTTTCATTTAGATAGAGTAGAAGTTTCTATTGTAACCCCAAGTTATCTTAATTTTCTTTAAGAATCCATTGACCTAACTTTTCGCTTATGGATAAGAATTTGTGCAATAGGTCATATGAGGGTATTTTTTTTTTTGGTGTAGAGATATGAAAATGTAATGGAACCCTAAAGGTTCATGTGGTAGACTAGAGAAACTAATTACTCATAATCACTTTGGGTTTCTTTCTCTTTTGACATCATGGGTACTCCTAAACTTCTTGGTGTTTGCAACTGAGCAACTATAAAATTATAGTAATGAACTACAATCAACTCTTGTCATACTTAGGATTCTAAAACAAAGAGTGCGAGTAGAAAATACCACTTCCCTCTTAGCTAAGGTTGGAAGTGCAACAATGTGGAAAATATTGGCAATAGGTTAGCCAACATAATAAGAGAGTATAAATATAGACAACATATGGCTTGTGTCTTTCATTTTTTATTTTGCTTCATCTTCCTCGAGGGCATAAGATGAGGCCACACAGGAATCCTTACCTATATCCTATGGTTTCTTAAGGTCATGGTCACCTCCTACACCAAAGATATGTGGAATCTAAAATATTGAACCTAAAAGAGGAATAATTAGTTTCTCTTCCTATTCACCATTAAGGAGAGGAGATCCATATCTAAGTTCTTATCATTTTCCCAAGCATTTCTTGTAGTCTAAGACAATTCCAACTTGATAAGGGTGTCAATAATCTATAGAAAGTTATCATCATGATTAGCGAGGGTGGAATTCTCTGTGGTAGATACAATTGTATAATAATTGGTCAAAAGGCCCAACGAAATTGTTCCTTAGGTAGTGCCCTCTATGTAAAACTTCAAAATTGTAATAACATCAACAATTTTTATTTCTTTTGAATACACGGCGATTGATTTTCTTAGATTTAAACAAAGTTTTAAATGTAATGTTTGGAATATTACAACAAACTTATGGATAAGTATGAGGTTACTTTATCAAAACACCATTAGTAGGGATGTTGAACAAGAGGCTACGCTTTCCCTTGAAATAATTTTCATATAAAACCATAACATCTTCTAGAATTTTAGAGCATGGAGGGTAACCATAATGCCTCAAAGCATTAACTTAACTATACATAATGCAATATGTAGGTTGTTTTGTAGCATCCAAAAAATTATCCAAGACTTGAATTAATTTACAATCGACTAGAAAAACTTTGACTGGAAAAAAAAAAAAAAAAGGCTAAACAATTTGAGGGGTCTTGTCCCCTTGTAACTTCCCCCACCCCCCCCCCCCCCCCCCCACAACAAATCAAGATTACCAAGACATACAAACAACATGTAGAGATAACCATGAAAATATATAACACATTCTCAACACTCTCCCACTTGTTTCTTTCTTTGGAAACAACAGGGTGTGAATTTGATAAGGTAAACAATTTAGGGCAGCAATGCCAATTTCTTCGCTACACCAATATACCTTCTCAATATATCAAAGATTATGTAACATTGTTCAAAGTGTCAACCTTCACCAACAATACCTTTTTGTCTACAACCATGTATCTCACAAAGTGGTACATAACATCAATATGCTTTATTTTAGAATGATAAGTAGGGTTCTTTTCCATAAAGATTACACACTATCACAATCTATCCTAGCAATTAGTTATAAAAACCCAATACCTAAACATGACCTTTGTAACCATAGTTGCATGGGTAGGCTCCATGTATTCAACTTTTATAGTTGAGAGTGCAACTACAACCTATGGTCAACAATTTAGGGAAATGATTTCTATTTCTTTTCTAATGAAGAGAACTTTTCAGTATTGATAGACTTCATTAATGAGTTTGTAACATTCTTCAAAGTGTCAACCTTCACCAAGAACACCTTCTTGTATTCAACCATGTCTCTAACAAAGTGGTACTAAACATTAGTATGTGTTTTTTTTAGAATGATAAGTGAGGTTCTTACCATAAATACTACCCTGACTATTATAATATATCCTTATATATTGTTATACAAACCCAATACCCAAAAAACATCTATGTAACCATGTAGCTTCCTTATTTGCATGACTGATTTCTTTGTATTCACCTTTGATATTTGAGAGTGCATTTATTTCTTACCTCTTTCTTATCCAATTGATTTCTTATCCATATAAGATAATCATATAACCACTTCAGATCTAAATCAACAAATCCATGTACATCTAACACTCTATTTGAAATTTCATAATCTACAATGCCATGGAAAAACTTGAAAATCATCTTTATAATTATCTAATGCTCCTTCCCTAGTTTTGAAATATAACTACTCAAAACTCCCATTGCATGGGAAATGTCTAGTCTAGTATAGACCATTCCATACATCAAATAACTATCAACACTATCATAGGGAATACGGGGCATGTCCTCTTTCTCTTCAATTATCTTGGGACACTAATTTCTATACAAACTTGCACCTATAGAAATAGGGAACTTGACCAATTTACATTATTGTAGGATAAACCTTTGCAATATCTTCTCGACGTATTTCATGTTATTCAACCCAAGTTTCTTATTTTCCCAATATCTTTTAATTTCCATGCCCAAAATAAAATTTGTAGCACCAAGATATTTAATATAAAATTTAGAAGACAACTAAGTTCTGACATTCCTAATGGTTTCCTTATTTCCAATCTCTTATATGTCATCGATATACATACAACATAAATAAAATTGTCACTAAATAGCTTGGAATACACACAATGATTAACTTTTCTTATTGAGAGACCAAGTCCCAATATATATGTATCAAAATTTTGATACCACCTTCTTGGAGATTATTTTAATCCGTATAGGGACTTTTCCTGACTTGCAAATGAGCTCTTTCTTTCCCTTCACTGCAAAACCTTATGGTTTTTCATGTATATTTTTTCTTCAAGATCCTCATGTAGGAATGTTGTATACACATCCATTTTCTCTTGTTCAAGATTGAAAGTAGCAACAATATACAAGAGAAAAACAATAGAATTTAATTTAGCAATAGCATCAAAATTTCACCAAAATCAATTCCCTCCATCTAGGAATATCCCTTCACTACCAAGTGATTTATGTACTTCTCCATTTTTACCTTCTACATTCAACTTCTTATAGTTGGAAACTCAATTAGATACCAAGCCTCATTCTTATCCAAGGAATCCATCTCTTCAACCATGGCCTTCTTCCAAAGTTTGATATCCTTTAAATTCACTACCTCCCTAATAGTTCTAGGATTACCATTAATAATGGAATAAAAAAATTGAACAAAAGTTAGGGTTGTCTTCTTTGTTGAATCAATCTCCTCAAAACTAAATTATGAGATTCTTATTCTTCTAATTCATATTCTATTGTTGAGCCATATTATTCATCGTCAGACTCAAACTCCATTATCTCTGGTTTTATCTCCCTTGGTAGAACTTCATGTTTCGTAACATCTTTAACATATTTAAAAAAAAACATCTATATTCTAAACAGTGTTCTTAGTTATTGGCTTCAAAGATTTATAACATTTTATGCCATTATTATAACCAATAATGATATATTTTTAGCTTTATTATATATCTTACACATGTTTTCCTATGGAATATGTACATAAGCATCATAACCAAAAAAAATGAGTTGTATAAGAGAGGATATTTTACTAGTCTATGCCTCATGTATAGTTTTGTCAACCAATGTCGATGAGGTTGATCAATTTCAAAGTAACATGCAATATGCACTACCTCTACCTAAAATTATTGTACTACCCAATGCTGATGAATATGATCCTTGCCTTTTACAACTACATTATGTTTAAGTATGTATGGAGTAGTCTTTTTCCTTACTATTCACATTTATTGTAAAATTAATTGAATTCATGTGTGCAAAACTCTCCACCATTAGCTTGATTATCAAGCACCATGAAAATGAAGTGTCATGTATCAATAAATTTGAGGTTCAAATTCCCCAAACTTATCCATGTTTGCAAAACGAGCATATGTAGGCACCTAGGAGTAATCGTGATAGCAGTTGGAATCAACCCCATGTCATGCATGTACGAAACCAACCCAATTATCGATTCCTCTAGTCACAAAAGGAAAAACAAAAACTCCACAATTATTTTATTATCTAATAAATTCTCTATGAGAGCTTTAAACTCTTTAAATTTATCAAAGACCTCATATTTCTCTAAGGAAATAAATCCTTGTTTTTCCTAAGAAATTATCTAGGAATGAAACATAGTACATATATTTACCTAATGATGGAACAAGCATAAATCCAAACAAATCATTGTGTATAAACTCTAATATTCCCTTTTCTCTTGTATAATTATATGAGAATCTTACTTGATTGTGTTTACTATATATACAATATTCATATAATTTGAAATCTAGTGTGTAGTCAAACATACTTCAACCACTCCTTTAGCATGTAATTCTCAATGATCCTTCTCTCTAATATGTCCTAGTAATTGATTCCATAGAATTTTATTTTCTTCGGAGATAGTAGAGGCTTTCTCTTCTTCATTTCCTCCCTTAGAAACAATAAAACTATTACATGCATCAGTGATAGTGCTTCCCAATGGCTTCTATAGAGTTACATTCTGAACTCCCCTCATTAACACCATTGTTTGTCAAAACATTTTGTAGGTTTCCTTTACAAATACAATATGTACATCTGCATCATCCATCGCACTTATGGATGTCAAGTTTCTAGCTAGCTTTGAAATGTGAAAAACCTTTGGGTTTGTTCTAGTCCTTCCATCTTTGAGCAACAACTTAACTCTTCCACATTCTTTAATTCTAGTTGCCAAGTCATCTCCTAAGAAAACATTCCCCTCCATTATAAGTTTCATATTAATAAAACCAATCCTCATGAGGAGTCATATGAAAAGAAGCATATGAGTTAATCAACCATACATCATGATTTGAATGTGTGTTTATAGAAGCCAAGTATATAACTCCTCCTTCCTCTCAAGGGTTCTTCCCTTATGTGGAAAGAATATCATTAAATCCCTTCCCTTTAGCAACACTTTTAGATCTACAATCCTTATTATAATGCTTAGCTTTAGTACATTTCCAAAAATTCCAAAAATGTTTTCCTAGAGATTTAGATCTACCTCCAAATTTAGATCTTCCCTCTAAGGACTTATTTTTATTTCTATCTTGGGGATGAATATTTATAGATAAGGAATATGTGCTCTGACTATCCACAATTTTCTACCTCAATTATTATGATAGAAAGGATTCAAGCACATTATCAATATTTAATGTGGTTGCATTACTCCTAATAGCTACAACATCCTATCCCATGAATCTTGCAAAGAACACAATAAACTAATGCACCTATCTTTGTCATAAATTTAAAAAAATCGACAAACAACAATTAATTTAATATAATGTTAAAGGCATTTAGATGTGTTGTCATGCATTATATATCATTCATCCTTGGAAGATATTGCTTCCTTGAAAGGAAAATTTCGTTTACCAAGGACATAGATAAATATGAATCCCATAACCACTTGGATGTAGCTTTTCATGACACATTTAGTAACATTTAATTTTAAAGATGCAACTATATTATACTCTTTACCTTCTTATCCAAATTTATCCAATCTGTTTCTATCATACCCATTTGTGTAGTACTAAGATCCACAATGACCCACTATTCTTTATATATTAGAAGGTCCTTCATCTATAGATTCCATAGATCAAATATTTGACCATTAAATTTCTCAATATTGATTCTAAAATTTCTCGCCATTATATTTCAATATAATAATCACCATAGTAGATCTCCCTCTAAAACCAAGTTTATCAAAAAGCCAAGTTAAACTTGCTCTATCAAAAATGAGTCAAACTTTTAACAAAAAATTCATCCCCCTTACACCAATAATCTCGCTCTTATACTAAATGTAAATTTTGAACCTTTGAAGTGAAACAATGCATATAAATTCTTAAGAAAAAAACAAAGAACAACAATGGCATACACACAATACACAAAAATTTACCCTAGAAACTCTTAACAAAGGAAACTACAAAACTTAGAGTTGCACCTCTATCTCCTTCATTGCATTAACTTGATTATACATATACAATATTTAAGTATTCCATAACATCCCAAAAACCTAATTCGTTAACTTGAATTATATTACAATCATGATTCCTTAACTATGATTAAATTACAATGGGATAAAAAAGCATTCATCAATCTCAAAAGAAGCCAGAAATTTGAAAAAAGCAGGCCAAGAAAATTTTTTGGCGGCTCCAACCACTCTAAGCATCCAACACCCATCATGCTTAGTGCATTGAAGTAATGCATAGGGATTATAATCCAAAGAATATAACATATTCCTAACAAATTGTTGAGGCACCTCTCATGTTAGACCTCATCTAAATCAAGGTCGAAATCCTCTCATATGACCTCCTATATATGCTTATTCTCCATCTTTATGGTCATTTTCCTTGCTATAGTTACTTCCTTGCTCTAATTGACTCCTTGTTTCAAAGAACCATTCACCTAGGTAATATAAAGAGAACCATGTTGAGTGTTTGTTACTTGATAATGCATGACCATGTAGATACTTTGTGCATAATTGGGCCAAGAGGCACTCTACAGCCCAGTATAGGGGAGATGTGTAGGCGTAATGTAAAAAAGTATGTAAACATTTTTACATGTCGGCTCAATATGTTCAATTTATATTAATATGTTCAATTTATAAGACGTAAAGGGTTTGTAAACATTTACATGTCGACTCAATTAAATAATAATAAAATGTTAAAAGTAATATAGAGAACAGTATGGGGGAGATCACGTAGTGTTTATAAAAAGTTAAAAGTAATGAAAATATATAATACAATTTATTTATTTTATTTTAATTTTGTTTTTTATTAATAAAATTACGAATAAATGTAGAAATTATGGTGTATATTTGCAACTACTCATGAAGTTATAATCAAAATCACAAGGCACAAACCTACTCTACTGCTCTACGAAAGTTAATTCACAATTTAGAACAAAACTTTCAGACATGCAATTAGAAATAACACACATGCACACATTATTTTTCTTGGGGAAAGAAATCTGCTAAAAACCCAAATGCATGCTTGCATTAATCTGATGAATAAATATGTATTACAATTGCTTTGCTCAACTGAGGACAACCTGCAAGTGCATAACCTATAACTCTGCTCACTAAGAAGCTCTGGCCGATACTTACTCAATTTCTTCCTCTGCTTGAGCCCCTGTTTCCTTGATCAATTCCTGAGGAAATAGACCCCTATTAATTAGGAATTTCCTCCAAAATGATTGTGAAATTCCTCAGGGTTGATCACCTGACCTCATGCAACACCTGTACACTCAACTAATAAATCATTTTTGAAGTAAGTCTAGCCCTAATTCGAAGTGAGATTAGGAGAACCAGCGCTGCGTTAGATAGGCTCAGTGGCTCTGCCCTTTCCACTCATTTAAAACTAACCAAGATAATCAGCTTCAAGCTGTGGAGAATATCTATACTTTGGTCGCATGATTCTTCTCTCAAAGAACTATCAATCATACTCTAAAGATTAGTCCTGATGATGGACCCCCTTTGGGGTTTGAAACGTCGACAGATTGAACATGATACTGTGGATAATCCGGATCATGCTACTCCAAGAAACAACCACAGAAGCTTGTAATCTAACATAATTCCCCTATACGGAGGGGATACATGGAATGAGATATGTCTTCTCGAAATCTTAAGGATAAAAATTGAGAGAAGAAATGTTGACCTGCAATTCCTGAAGCAATGTAGAAACAATGAAATCATTCCTCCATTTGCCCAGATTAAACATAGACTCTTTAATCAATATAATAACAAATCATTTTTAAAGTTAATTTTGGCCCTAATTCGAAGTGAGATCAGGAGAACCAGGGTTGTGTTAGATAGGCTCAGTCGCTCTGCCCTTTCCACTCATTTAAAACTAACCAAGATAATCAGCTTCGATCTATGGAGAATATTTATACTCTGGTCGCATGATTCTTCTCTCAAAGAACTATCAATCATATTCTAAATATTAGTCTTGATTATGGACCCCCTTTGGGGTTTGAAACGTCGACAGATTGAACATGATACTGTGGATAATCCGGATCATGCTACTCTAATTTACAACTGCTGATTAACTGCCTTGGAAACTCCACCACAATTGGGTAAATTGTATTCTTTACAAGCATGAGCTAATTATTAGTTGATTGATCATTTAACTAGATGATCTCTAAGTTAGACTCATGTCCCACTTCTTAACTAACCACCAACTAGTTTTATTAATAGTTAGAACTAATTTAATCGATTACAACTTAAATTAACTCAACCTAGGCTCCTAAAAATTAGGAATCACTACATACAATTGAACTTCTGCCCCTAACTTGAATTATCTAAGTAAAGTAGGTGACACAAGCCTTGTCACACAAGTTAACTACATCCAAGTTGTCCATTGATGTGGAAATTCGAATTTTCTCAATTTAATCAAGGCAAAATCAAATTGAGAATTTCTTGCTACATTTTTCAACAATAAATTTTTAGATAAAAAATAAATAAATAAAAATATTAATAGTATAGATATTACTTTAAAATATATAACATGTAAGTAGTATTTATACGCTAAGATTTATTTTACCTTGTTGTTAGAGATTTTCGGAGTTGAACCGTGTAATTTTTTTTATTCGTTGAATGTTTCGGATGGTTACTACACCCATCATTAGGGACCAAAGAGCTATATGATTAAACGAGTGTTGAAGAGCCTTTTTAAAGCTAGAGGGAACTAGGGGTCTGTTGAGTAAGGTTTAAAGAGAAATAAATTTAGTCAAAGGTTAAGATGAGAAATAATATTTTCAAATAAAATAATTAGAAATAGTTGTTAAATTGGATTAAGGTAATTATTAAATAAAACAATTATTTGAAGAGGTCAAATTGATATTAAGAATATAAATTTAATTTAGTCAAAGGTTAAATATAGACAAAGTTTAAATAAGAATTTATAATAAAATAACTATAAATAATTGTTAAATCAGGTTAAAGTAATTAATGATTAATTTGGTTCCCCCAATGCGAGTGATTGTCACTTGGATGAGGGGGCCTGTAACTGCCTCCTCCTACACTTACCCATTTTCACCACTTTTCCCGGGTAAACATGAGCTAAGGGTAACTATGATAAATATCAACCTCCTATATGACCTTAAGTAAATGGAATTGATAACTTAATACTTTACTGATTTCCCTCAAGTGTTACAAGGCCTCTAGGAGCTACCCAACGCCTCCAGGTGTCCAACCCCTGAGCTAACTCTCTTTTTACTGACCTGGGCTCTCAGTCGCTCCCTTGACAAGGCCTCCAAGCTACTATAATCCTCTATTTTCTCCCATAGGCCTGCTTCCCAGCGACTATGGACTTTTCCAGTAAGTTATGTGCCAGCGACCTTGAATTCTGAGCCACTTTTTTAGGGCTAGGACTCAGGCCTTTGCTGAGAAATTCAATGAAACTTCTAGAAATGATGAATAACATAGAAACAAAGCTTATAAACTAAAACTTAAATAAGGACTTGATCTGGTTCCTCCCAACCAAGACAAGCATTCCGTCAAACACATGGTAAAAATGCAACCTACAAGTCATGAATGCATATGTGAACATAGGGATCTAAAACTTATATGAGGTTTAACAAGAAGGACCAATGTCTTCTCACAATAGTTTTCATAACATAAATTAGGTCATGCATTCATTAACCAGACATTCATTAATTAAAATGTGATAAGATCCATACTTAGAACTGTCATATAACCATGTTTATAACCAGTATATAAACAGGTAGATAACAATGATAGAACAACAATTAAAGCCACGTAATAAAAAGTATAATTACTCATCAAATATAGGAGAAACTTATCTCTTATTAACCATATCAAAAATTCAACCAAGTCATGGATATCCACATACCACACTACCATAGATTAGATGAACCAAATATTTCTTTCAGATAATCACCCTCATGCCATATTCCAGGCATGAATGTGGGATCTCATCGAATAAACCAATCCATAAACAACCAAGAGAATATAGAGGTTAAACCACCTCTACCCTCACCATAATGTCATCTCACCTAAACCGATCCTGATATCACAAAACCAAACTGAGCTTGGATGCCTTAGAATTCCTTCACTGCCCCTTAAGGAATTTTTTGTCTCCACCCACCTGTTGAGGGCTTCCTTAGACAACCATCTCCACCCCCAACCCTTGGTATTTTCCTAAGGCCACCTCATCTGGATCCAAAACCTTTCGAAAATTCAAAGCTCAACCAAGAAAGAATCCCATCACACCATGGCTATTAGGAAATGGCAAGGAAAGGCTAAAACCATTCTCAAAACCTGACAAAACCCATGTTAGTGATAGAAAATGAACCAAATATACACATGCACATACCATGCATGACAAAACTAGCTAGGAAATCATACATGCAACCTGTTACGTACAAATATTCTCGCTTAAGCTACTTGATCCAACCTTTCCTTGCTTGATCCTTACTTTTCTTTGCTTTCCTTGGCCTTCCTTTGCTTTCTTTCTTTCCTTCTCCTCTTGATTCTCTTCTCCTATCTGAGACTAAATCCAAAACAAAGCTAACAAAAGGCTGATTAGAAAAAGTTAAACTGACAAAAGCCATGAACTAATCCTCGGAAACCTTTTTATTATTGATGCCTCTAAGTTCTTCATTTTCCTTAATTTTCCTTAATTTTCCTCCTCACATGCAACCTGTGACCTTTCACCTCCCTTTTATCCTATTTTCCTTTATTTTCATAAATAAAATACCAATCGTGCATTTTTTCCTTTTCAAATCCTTTGCCATTATCTTTTCCAATTTCCCCTTAGCCATAATACACAACAAGTTATGCCCACTAAGATGTTTTTCCCAACATTAAGCTTGGAATAAGTGTCTCATAAACTTAGTCTTCCTTTTTCCTTTATTAAATTTATTATATGAACTTTTAACCCAGGGTTGTTACAGACCCCTCCCCCTTTGGGGAACACCATCCTCAGTGTTCTATGACAGCTACAACCAGCAAAACCGTTGAAACCCAAAATCATACTACCTATGGAGCTTTATAACTTAGCTCGTTGCAGTAATTTACAAGGAACAACCTGCCCAAAAGCAAACCATCATGAAAAACATGACAACCTAACAACCATATCACTTATTGGAGATTTATAACACAAATCATTGTGGTATTTACAATAGTAACCATACATAAATATGTACAAATACCAAAAACTCATTTGCATCCATCGAAAAACATTGAAGGATGCATAGCCTCCATCTAATCAGCGATCTCCCATGTAGCTTCATCGAGCCCAAAGTGCTTCCACTGCACTTTAACTTTCTCAATTGCTCTATTCCAGAGCTTGAGTTGTTTCCACTATAATATGCATTGAGGTTTCGATTGGAATTCTCATTTTGGTTCCACCTGCAATACAGACCAATCAATAACATGATCAACATCCTTTACATATCTCTTAAGAAACGAAACATGGACAACATCATGGACTTTCATTGTTGGAGGTAGTGCAAGTCTATAGGCCACTATTCCAATCCTCTCAAGGATATCGAAAGGCATGCAATATTGTTGTGCCAACTTGGCACATGATCTGATCCTCAAGGAGATCTTCTTGGGCTTGATGCATAAATACACATGCTCCCCAACCTGAAACTCCTTAAATTCCATGTGTTGGTATGTATAACTCTTCTGTCAGTTTTGTACTACCTTTAGATTCTTCTCTATAACCTGTATTTCTTGTTCCATGTATGCCAACATAGTTGTTCCGATAAGTATGATGTTCACTGGATCACTTGATCTCATGGGTGTATTAGAACTTTGCCCATGCAGTGCCTCAAATTTACTCATCCTCAATGACTCCTGATAACCATTGTTGTAAGCAAATTCGACCAATGGAAGGTACTCCTCCCATATCCTTTGTTAGTGCATGACGTACATCCTCAACACATCCTCCAAATCTTGTTAACCCTCTTTGTTTTTCCATCTGTCTGTAGATGATAAGTTGTACCAAAGGCCAACTCTTTCCCCAAACGTGTGAACAAATCCTTCCAAAACTTGCAAGTGAATTTAGCATCCATATCTAACACAATGTTCTTTGGAACACCATGCAATCTCACGATCTCCATAATGAATACTTGTGCCACCTCACTAGCTGAATAATTAGTCTTCACTAGAATGGAGTGAGCTACATTACTCAATCTATTGACCACAACCATGATAGAATCATGTTGCCTCGATGTCCTCAGAATACCTGTAATGAAATCCATGTAAATGACCTCTCATTTCCATTCTGGAGTTGGAATAAGTTGAAGCAACCCACTCGAATGCTTACACTCTGCTTTCACCTGCTAATAGACCAAACATCTAGCCGCAAAATTTGCCGCTTCCCTCTTCAGATTCAGCCAATGGTAGAACTTATTCAATGTTGTCAATACCTTTTGATATCCTGCATGACCAGAATATGGATTAACATGAAATTCTATCAAGATAAGCTTCCTGAGCCCACTGTCATCCAACACATGGATATTGCCTCTGAATCTCACCAAGCCATCTACCATGAGATGATAGTCCACATCCTGATCACATGTACCCTGTTGTAACATGTGCCCAAGCTCCCTGTACATGTCATCATGTTGTCCTTCCTATAAGATCTGATCCTTTAAATATATCCCATAAGAACTCATAGTTGCTATATGATTCATCTACACTCTTCTGCTAAGAACATCTACAACTATGTTCTCTTTACCCTTAATTTACCTGATCTTGAAATCAAACTCACTAATCATGGCCAACCATCTAGGTTTTATGGAATTCATATTCGGTTGGTCAAATAGATATGTCACCCCATTGTGATCACTCATCAATACAAACCTCCTGCCAATAAGATAATGCCTTCACATCTTCAAGGCATGAATATTAGTTGCCAACTCAAGATTATGAGTCACATAGTTCTCCTCGTGCTCATTCAGTTTCCTAGACTCATAGCATGCCACCTATCCCTTCTGCATTAAGAATATGCCAAGTCCTCTTTTGCAAGCATCTTTACATACCACGAACCTTTTATCCAGATCTACACTCTTAAGAACTGAAGCATTTGTCAACAACTTCTTCAGTTGTTCAAAACTAGTTACACATTCCTCTATCCATTTAAATTTATTACCTCTTCTTTGCAATGATGTAATAGGATACACAATGCGTGAGAAGTTCCTGGTGAACCTCCTACATTAACTTGCTAACCCCTTGAATGATATGACCTCATTATCATTCTTAGGAGTTTCCCACTCCATGATTGCCCTTATATTTTCTAAATGAACTGTTATGCCTTCCTTGGAAACAACATGTCCCAAGTAATGTACCTATGTCTGAAAGAAGATTCACTTGCTAAGATTGGCATACAATTGATGCTCTCTTAGCAATATCAACATTGCTGCTAATTGTTTTGCATGCTCTTCCTCATTCTTAGAATATATCAATATATCATCAATGAATACAATCGCAAATGTGTCCAAATAAGGACGCACTACATTATTCATCAAGCACTTAAAATTAGTTGTGGCATTAGTCAAACCAAAAGGAACCACAAAAAACTCATAATTCCCATACATGGTCCTGAAATCAGTCTTGTAGATGTCCTCTTATTTGATGTGCATTTTATGGTATCCTGATCTCAGATCAATCTTCAAGAACATTGTTGCTCTCTTCAACTGATCAAACAAGTCATCAATCCTTGGCAACAGGTGCATTTTCTTGATCGTCACCTTGTTCAGTTGCTTGTAATCAATGCACAACCTGAGAGTATCATCCTTCTTCTTCACAAACAATATTGGTGCACCCCAAGGCGATACACTTGGCCTAATATATACCTTATCAAGCATTTCCTTCAACTGCAACTTAAACTCTAATAACTTTGGTGTTCTCTTTTTGTTAGGTTCCTTTGATGCTAGTTTTGCTCCTAGTACCAACTCAATAGAAAATTCCACTTCCTTGTGAGGAGGAAACTCTGGAATCTCCGTTGGAAAAACATCCTGAAATTGATATAATATAGGGTACCTCTTGAAAATTTATGCATCCTCAATATCCTCACCCTTGTCACAGGAAATATGAACTGCAAACATTACATACCCCTTCCTACAACTGTGCTTAGGCTGCATAGTTGTGACCATCCTAATTGATGTAGTATTCTTATTTCCCTACAATATTCTATTTTCCTCATTATCATCCAAGCACTCAATGGCATTTTCATAACAATCTACTTTGGTCCTATGAAGGTACAAACAATCCATACCCAAAAACATATTATATGATCCCAATGGAAGTACATTCAAATGTGTTGTTGTAGGCATACCATTCATCTCAAATGCACAAGCTATTGCCCAGTGATGAACTCTCTTCTTAGTACATGTAGTAAACTGCACCAACCAAGACTTTGTGTGGACTTCTTTCTCAAGCCACACTTATCCGCCAGGTTAGGATTAACATAACTATAATTAGATCTAGGATCAATAAAAATAGAAACAACTCAACCACAAATCTTACCTTCCATCTCAATAATGGATTCCTGGTGATTTTCCTGCTTGTTGTCCATAGCTGCATAAATCCAAGGAATGTTATGACCAACATCCTGAACTGTTTGCCCCTCCTAAGTGCTATAGATCTTAGGACTACCACCCTCATATAATGGACAATCCTTCTTGCGATGATATTTCCCACATATCCAACACTGCATTGGTCCCCTACCATCACCTTTATTCTACTGCTCTCCAAACTGCGACCCATGTCCCTTCTCAACTGCATTTAACTTCTTGTAAGAAGCAACATTTTCTTTCTCACCTACATCCTCAGTTCTTCCCCACTTCAGTGGCCACTTCCCTTTAACTTTCTTTTTCCCCTTAAAACCACGCTTAGGCTCATCTTTGCACTTTGACTTCTCATAACAATTCTTCAACTTCTGGATTGCCTCCTCTAACAATTTGGGCTCATCAAACTCAATTCAGTCTCTATATGTTGTTAGCAACCCACTGATGAATTGTTGAATCTTAGCCTTCTCATCCTTCAGGTAAGGCACATACCTCAATAGCTTCAAGAACCTACTAATATACTCATAATTTATCATAGAACCCACCTACATCTCATAAAACTCCTTATCTTTGTCATCGTAGTACATCTCTGATAGATACTTCTTCTTGAAGAGTCTCTTGAACTCATCCCAAATCAACTCTTCTTCTTGAATACCCTTAACAATCTTCACATCTTCCCACCAGATATTTGCTTTCCATTTAAGATTGAAGATAGATATTTTGGCTTTCATGTCCTTTGAGTAGTTATACAATCTGAATAATTTCTTCATCCCAAGCAACCATGCCTCTGCATCTTCGAACTTCTTCATCTTTCCATAGAATGTAGGAGGCTTGACTTTCTTGAACTCCTTAGGCAAGTACTCACTCCTCCTATAAGGATGATGATGGTGATGATGGTGATAATGTCTCCTAGATGAGGAATTAGAATGATGCCCATACATACCAGTCCTCTTGTCAGGTGTATCAAGTGATCTATCACCTCTGACTGTATCCTCTTTATCCAACATGTATTTGGATTGAGACCTACTACCATATGATCCATTAGATTTATCTTCCTGCTCTTAACTGATCCCCAACTATACCTGTCTCTGCAAGTCTGAAAAACTCTAAAGGATCATTGCATTGATCTCAGCCTACTTTTCCTGAGCCCTTGCAAGTATTTCCTAAGCCTCAACCAACCTATCATTGTGTACTTTATAACTTCCGATCTCTTCCCTCAAACTCTTCAATGCATCTATTATACCAGGAGAATACTCATCTCCTTATTGCACAACTGATCTGTAGAGAGAGTCATGGGAATTGTAATCTACCATTTTTCTCGTCATCTCTGATTCTCTTCTTCCTGCAAGTAGGCCATGTCAGATAAACCAAATAGATACCAAAATCAAAAGTATACCTCATTTGCATTCAAGGGAGGCTTATCTCATCTGCAAAAATCAGTCCACATTAGCATGATACATATATAATCATAATTATATCAATATAAAAACATCATGCATGACCATACCCACTGTATACCATGACCCTGTGAATCACAACCATAACCTTGACAACATCATATTTTACCCAAAGAGAGTGCAACTCACCCTGTAATCACCTCCTCCCACATCTACCCACTTTCACCAGTTTTCCTGGGGTAAACATGAGTTGAAGGTCACTATGATAAGAATCAACCTCCTATATGACCTTAAGGAAGTTTAGTGGATAACTTAATACATTAATGACTTCCCTTAGGTGTTACAGGACCTCCAGGAGCTAGCCAACCCCTAGAGGTGTCCAACCCATGAGCTAACTCTCTTTTTACTGACTTGGGCTCTTAGTCGCTCCCTTGACAAGACCTCCAAGCGACTATAAGCCTCTAGTCACTCCCATAGGCCTATTTCCTAGTGATTATGGACTTTTCCAATCAATTCTTTGCTAGCAACCCTGAATTCTGAGCTGATTTTCCAAGGCTATGACTTGGGCCTCTACCCATAATTCAATGAAACTTCCAGAAATTATGAATAACATAGAAATAAATCTTCTAAAACAAAACTTGAACAAGGACTTGACTTGACCCCTCCCAACCATGATAATAATTTTTTCAAACACATGGTAAACATGCAGCCTAGAGGTCATGAATGCATATCTGAACATAGGGATCTGAAACTTATCTAAGGTTTAAAAATAAGGATCAATTCCTTCTTCAAATAGTTGTCATAACACCAATTAGGTCATGCATTAATTAACAAAACATTCATTAATTAAAATATGATAAGGGTCATACTTAGATCTGTCATCTAATCATGTTTATAACCAACATATAACCAAGTAGATAACAATGATAGAACAATCATTAAAGCCACCCAACCATAGATTGGTTGAACCAAATATTTCTTTCAGCCAATCACCACTATGCCATATTCCAAGCATGAATGTGGCATCTCATGGGATAAACCAATCCATAAACAACCAAGGGAATCCAAAGGTTAAAGTACCTCCACCCTCACCATATTGTGATCTCACCTAAACCAGTCCCAAGATCACAAAACCAAACCGAGCTTGGGTGCCTCAGAATTCCTTCACCGTCCCTTGAGGAATTTTCTTGTCTCCACTGATCTGATTTAGAATATTAGATTGATGTGCTAAGATCATCCTCATATTATAAACAAAATGATTTCATTGTACTTAAGGATTCATGAATTTTTGCAAGTGAAATGAAGAGTTTTTATGTTAATTTTATGAGCAATTTAACATAAATAAGAAACTGAAAAGTAGCATAAACATGTACATCACATCATGTTGAAGCCCCGAAATCGGGTCAACAACAAGGGGGATACCCGCCCGGTCCGGACCTTGGTTGGAAGCTCCTTATCCGTTTGGTATAGCGGGTCCAACTGGGGATAATGGGACCAGTTTCCCAATCCAAGGGTGTGTGTGTGTGCAGAATTGGATGTTGTTGATCTAAAATTTCCTACCTAAACTACTTTAATCTAACTCTATGGTATTGTAATCTATTGAAAACAGCACATCTAATCTATGCTAACCCGGGATGTAATTCTTCTATTATGCGATCTAAAGAGATTTCAAATAATAACTGGTAATAAAGATCATTCAGCGATTATAAGAATGGAAATCAATTAAGATGAACCACTTTGCATAA
>APFE030947958.1:0-15392 GCA_000404065.3 Pinus taeda | reverse complement strand
CGATCAAGTTGAACTATGCGCACTGCGGATTTTTGTGGTTGAACATTTAACTTGGCACATATTGATCTGGGTAAAATATTCGATGAAGCACCAGAATCTACCAAACAATTGTGCACATTTTTGTTGAAAATTTCATAAATGAGAAGAAACGGGGGAGTGTGAGATCTTGATCTTCCTCCAATCAAGGCGATGTCCTTTGGATCAATCTTATTGATCGCGTTAGTTGGAGGTCCTCCCATGTTGTGGGAAGCTTGAGAGAGTACAGCGGTAGGCAAAGATGCAATAGGCACGGCATGTAGTTCTTTCATCATTATCTTCTGTTGAAGTTTCAATTTGCTCAATTCGTAAAGGGTAATATTAGCCCTAGTCTTTTTCATGTCATCAATAATATTGTACTCCATTTCATCCGACACTATCAGTGTTTTTGATGGAGTTGTTTGATCTGCTTGGACTGGGCTAGATTGAGTCGCTTTAGTGGTTGTTTTCGTTGTTGCGACTTTATCTTTTGTTGCAGTACTTGCGCTCTTCTGCTTAGAGGTAGTTTGGGGATCAGGATCAAGCTGATTTTTGCTTCATGTGCTAACTGGAAATACTTCTTGTTCTTCTTCTTGTGGGAGGATGAAATCCCACATTCCTTGTAATTCCACAACTTCTTCGTCATCAGTTTACCCTTCAGTGGCACTTTCTTCTTCTTCCTCTTCCTCGGATTCAGCATTTGAAATGGCATTGGGTGGTTTTGCATCCGTTGAAGGACCTCTTTTATAAGCTCTGTAGGGCTTTTTCGAAGAAGTTTCTGCTACTTGTTTTTTTATGTCAACCATCTCATTAGACATGGTCTTTAAAACTTTCTGCAATCCTTCCAAATCGAAAGGGTCTTTTGCTTGTTTCTTTTTGGAGTCTTCTTTGAAGGTGACTTTTTTAGATTTGCTTTCCTCTATCATGGATCTCTTTTCCAGGGCTATTACGCGTTTCTCTACTGCTATTGCCTCTGTCATGTTTTCAACTAAAGTTGTTTTATTTGCTCTATCCATGAAGATTGTTGTGTTTGATGGTAAAGCAATAATATACCATTCACATCGTACTTCTTCGTTGGGTTGGGAAGCAATGGGAATTTTGTTGAGAATTTTATTGAACTGTAAATTGAAATCTTTGATAGGCCTTTTAACTTCGGCTTTAAGATTGGATAGGTCATTGATTAACGTTGTCGTTGATCTGTCATCACCAAACATGGTAAGGAATTGATTCTGGAAGATATCCCAACTTGTGATAGACCTGGAGGGTAGTGAAAAGTACCATGACCCGGTTGTCCCTTACAGTGTATTAGGAAAAAGACGAACAACAGCGTCTTCATTAGTAACTCCATTGAGATTGATAGAAAGCATGAAATTGTTTATGTGTTCTTCTGCTAGCATGCATACTTCTGGATTGAATTTGGGCAGCCATTTCTCAGGATGTGTCGGTATTTGACTCAAGGGCGCAGGCATTAAAACTGCTCCAGGGTTGTTCCATGGAGACTGGGCCATCGTTGAGCTGCTAGTAGAGGAAAGTGCAGAAGATGATCCCTATGGCTAGGAAGATGAGGATACTATGATCGTAGATGATTGAAGAGGGGTTGTGGGAGTTCCGGTAGACGGATGGATGATGGTTTGGAATGGAGGTGTGGGTGGTTGACTTCGCGGTGGGGTAGTTGAAATGGATGATGTAGACGAAAGAGTCTCACTGTCAGATTCTTGCGGTAATTTCCTCACTCTTTTCCTGGTGGGAAGAGGCAATTTAGTTGGTTGAATGCCAAATTTTTCACTCTTTAACCTGGTTAGGGGTTGAGCAGGATTGTACTGCGAAGTCACACTGCTTTGAGATTTATCGGACCTCTGACGAGAAACGAAAAATCCCTGAAGTTTGTGAATCAGAGATTCAACTTCAGGAGGTTCAATGGTAGATTGGTCTGAAATATTAGGGTGTGTAGTAGCAGTTGATACTCGAGCGACTTCAGTCCTTGAATACACTAATATATCATCAACAAACACAATGACAAACTTTTCCAAATAAGGTCACGACACATTGTTCATTAAAAACATGAAAGTGGCAGAGGCATTATTATTCCCAAAGGTTACCACTAGAAACTCATATCTTACCTTGAAAGCAGTCTTGTGAATGTCCTCCTCCTTGATCCTTAATTGATGATATCCTAGCCTCAAGTCAGTCTTGGAGAAAATTGCTACTTCTCTCAATTAAACAAAGAGATCATCAATCATTGGTAATGGGTACCTGTTATTTATGGTCACCATGTTTGATTGCTTGTAATAAATGCATAATCTAAGGGTTCCATCTTTCTTCTTTACAAACAATACAGGTTCTCCCCAAGGAGACACACTTGGCTTGATGTAACCCTTGTCCAACAAATCTTTTAGCTACAATTTCCGCTCCACTAACTCGGGGGTACTCATCTTGTATGGTGCATTGGATGTTGGTGTTACTCTAGGTACCAACTCAATAGAGAATTCTAACTCGCGGTGAGGAGGTAATCCTAGAACTTCCACTAGAAACATGTATGTTTATTGTTGTATAACTAAGTACCTTTTCATTGGTTGCTTTTCCTCATTATCAACGTCACTTACAACCTTCTCATCACTTGATATTTCCACTACAAACAACATGCATCATTTTCTGTTTTTATGCTTGGCCTACGTGGTCGTGATCATCCTAACTGAAGTAGGTTTTTTCATGCCCTACAGAACTCAGCTTTCTCCTTTCTCATCTAAGCATTTTATTTCCTTTTCAAAATAGTCCACTTTGGTTCCATGCAAGTATAACTAACCCATGCCCAATAATATGTTGTATGCACCAATGGAAATAAATTTATATGTGATTTTGTAGGCATGCCACAAAGCACAAATGTGAATGATCTCAACCAGTGATTAATCCTTCTTTTGGTTCAGGTTGCCAATTGAACCAACCATGGTTCTTCATGCAATTCCTTGACAAAATTGCATTTATCAACAAGCTATGGGCTGATACAGATGTAATTAGAAACTGGATCAATTAAAATAGAAATAGTTTGATTATGCATCTTACCTTCCATCTCAATGATGGATGCCTTTTGGTCTACCAGATGGTTGGCTATGGATGCATAGATCCTAGGCAAATGCTAAGCTACATCACCCACTATGTGAGCCTCTTTGGTAATGTAAATATTTGGTCCATCATTTTGCTAATGTGGACAATCTCTTTTCCTGTGGCTTTCACCACATGTCCAACACATTTATTTTAACAACAACATTAGCTTTCTATTGAAATTGCTTTACAGGGGCTGGATGCTTACCTTCCCTCTTTTCTAACCTTTTCTTAGGCCAATTCTTCTTAGTTTTAACATTTTTCTTTGCCTACCAATTACTTGTAATTTATAGCCTATGTTTTGTGCAATCATAGCAATGCTTCGGCTTCTTAATAACATCCTTCAAAGTCAGTGGTTTCAGCAACTCAATTTTATCTTTGAATACCATAAGCAACCCACTAATATATCTCTAGATAAGTTATCTTTCTCATCTTTGAAATATGGAACATACCTCAATAGTTCTAGGAACTTGGTGACATACTCATCATATTATAATTGCCCCATATTGAGTTCATAGAACTATTTTTCCTTGCCATCACAATAACGATCAAACATATATTTCTTTCTAAAGATCTTTTCAAATTATGTCCAGGTCAATTGCTTCTCAACAATGCCTCTAACATTCTTCAAATCTTCCAACAATATGTTTTTTTCCCTTTCAAGTTGAAGTTGGAAATTCTAACTTTCATGTTTTCAGAATAATCATGGGTTCTAAAAAAATTTATTCATGCCCAACAACCATGCTTCTGCATCCTTTGATTTCCTCATTTCTCCATCAAATTTGGGTGGCTTGGCTTTCTTAAATTCCTCAGGCATGTAATTATTCTCCATGCTTGCTGAATGATGATGATGGTGGTGCCTTCTGGTAGCAAAACTAGATAGTATGCTATAATGATGAACATAAGTGTTGGTTCCTCCCCTTAGGGTGCTTAATGGTGCATTTACATGCATAGTATCCTCACTTTCAATCCTATACCTCTTCTTAGACCTGCTACCATCTACCCCATTTCTATTTTCTTCTTACTCGTGAAGGATCTTTCTATCTCTATGACTAGCCCTCATCTCAGGTTCCCTTTGTCTCTACAAATCTAAGAGACTTTGTAGGATTACTAAATTTATCTCAACTTGTCTCTCTTGAGCTCTTACCAGCCTCTCATTATCTTCCTTGAAGCTTCTAGATTCGGCCCTTATTCTTCTCAAAGTATCTATCCAATCTGGAGAGTGATTCCTTCCCCCTTGGTCAATTGATTTTTCTTCTTCATAGGACCTAACCTCATCACTTCCATGCTTTGATTGATCAGAACTGTGTTGCACCATACCAATCCTCATTGTTGAGTTACCTCTATTTTAGGCTACTTTTGATGTGTTTTCATTCACAAACAGTGTTATATTTTCATGTGATAAATAAATAAATACAATCATGAACATGAACCTTGCATTCATGGAGTTGTCATTATTATCTCTACTATGACAAAACAACCTTCTCATTATGTTTGTCGTATTTAATAATTTATATGCATCAATTGTGTATCAAGTAACTCCAACTGTTAGTGAATAGTAGTTAATGGAATAGAAAAATTATGCCATGTTCCTGCTCTTTACAAAGTTGTTGTGATGGACCATCTGCAGCAAACAGTCAAATTAGTACATCATTAGAGCAAAACAAAAAATCATTAAATGTAATATACAGGCCTCCAAAATCCACAAATTATTACAAATGTTAATTTTTTCAACCATGCCAACAATTTAGTTTTATGCCATTTTAAATAGATCATAGAGTCAATATACCAATTAGGCCTACACCTAAATAATTGCTTCAATTAATTTCTTAAAATCATCACTTTCTCACGATAGAACCCATCATGTCCAAGTGTTGAACGTGGATGTTGTAATACCACCTATAACGAACACCACCCCACCTGCCCCAATGGGATGGTTGTTATTCATTAATCCAATTCCTTTTTTCATCTGTGAGAACAATGGGATAAATATATATCTATATTTTTATATACATTCGTCATTATCATTTTCTTCCTTTTTAAATTCGTTAACTTAGGATTATGGCTCCCCCCCCAACTTTCTTCCACTTGAGCACATGACTCAGATCCTCAATTGCTTCATCTTATTTATTTATGCATGGATTTTCCACCCTCATATATATGTGTGTGTGTGTGTGTGTGTATATATATATATGTGTGTGTGTGTGTGTGTGTGTGTGTGTGTGTGTATATATATGTATGCATACATATATGTATACATACATTATATATATATTATTTTTATTATATATATATTATGTATGCATATATTTATATTATATATTTTATTATATATATTTTATATATATATATATATATATATATATTATTATTATATATATATTATAATATATATATAATAGATATGTATGTATGCATGCATGTATATATATTGTGCATGTATATTTATATTGTATGCATGCATGCATGTATGTATATTTATATATATATATATATATATATTTTATATTATTATATATATATAATGCTAAGTTTCCCATATACGATGGACTCAACCATAGTTAATTTCCCAGTGCATTTAATGATCTTCCACATCACATAAAGGACGTGAATGTTTTGGGCGGATCCCTCCACTTTCAAATAGGGGAGTCATTGCACGCTTATTCTGACGGGGTAACATGCATGAGGTTTACAAGGGGGATCACCCCCGGAACGGGCAGTAAGAGGAAATTGTCGATCGCCAGATCAATGACTCACTATCATTCCGGCAGGTCAAGGCTATTTCTAAAACCCACAAAGGTCACCGTCTGAAAGTTGGCCCCTGTTTAAAAAAAACCATGAGGTTTTCCTTACATGTGCATGATGTTAGGTTGAGACCCCACCCTTCCAGCCCCTCCCACAAAACTAACCCACCACACCATCCCGATGCTTGCATCCACACAATCATCAGCTACTCTCCCTTATACCTTTAGGATGAGACCCCTAGTACAATTCATCCTAACACCTTCATCCCAAGAACTCCTCTTGGCTACCCTTTTTAACCATCCGAGGTGGGACCCTCTAGGACACGTCATTCTGATCCCAAAACCTCAGTTCTCTCCCTGGGTTCTCCTCTTGCACCTCTAGGTGTGGACCACTGGGACATGTCGTCCCAATCCCAATGCCCCAACGCTACCATAACATGCACTTTTGGATTCCGGGGAAGAACACTTGAGTTTACATGGAACAGTGACCCACACCTATGCATGACTCTTACTTCTGACTAGACCACGTTGTAATAGTGCCACAACATCATGTGCCGAGTCATTCCAACTCTTTCTTATTGTGCTTCGCATTCAACCTTTGGGAAGAGCTCTCTGGGCTTAGTTGTCCCATGGCCTGCCCTGCACCAATCCCATGCATCCAGGACTACGTGGAAGCCACCATGTCCCGACGCACATCATCTCATGCTCCGCTGCATGTTTCCCTTTCCTAACTTACAAGATTTTGGCCTCAGGAATGATCTATCATGTGGACTCCATCCTAGCCAATCATAATGCTCCCCACCTTTGAGTTGTGAGCCCAGCTGAACTGATGCTCGGTCATCTCAGTCGTCCCTTTATGCTGCAAGGACAGACCTCCGAGATATTTCCCCTAGGCCATGTCATCTTCATTCATCCATTGGAAATAAGGCGAATTTGAGCACACCAATTAGGGGCTTCCACAACTAGGTTTGCTCATATTTGAGGATAAGATTTATTTAATCAAATTGTTATTTGAGTCCCCGCTCAACTTCACTATAATGCAGCTTTGTGCCGAACTTATCCATTCAAGCATGTATTTACTTGTGGCTCTGATGCAATGGCACTTCTATCGTTCGGATCTATGTCATCATTCCACTATGGCTACTACGGATTATTTAAATCACTTACTGGTGTTACCCCTCCTGACCTTACACTAGAACGTATCTTCCTGAGTCCTCGAGATTCTTAAGGCGCCATGAAGGCCACACAAAGATTGGCTTTCTTTGAAGGGATGGAGAAATTCTTTTGAGGGTTCAAATGAAGGCATACACTTTATGGACATGCATATAAGGAATAAATTTTCAGCCCTTGAGCATTCCCTTATTAGGGATAGGGAGTTCTAGGCATGACGGTGTTGGTGGTTTTTTGGCCATTCCCAGCCAAGGACTTCCAATGAACTCTTGAAGGACCTCCACCTCTCCTACTACATGCCAGAAGAATTGTGCTTCAAAGCAACCCTGCAAGTAGCTCTATAGCATGATTTAGGGGTTTCAAGTGCATTTGGCTACTAGTTGTGACGCAATAACCTTTCCTCATGGACGATATGTTGCACCTCAAACACCATGGCTATTATTATCCATTCATGCAATAAGTAGCCACATCCTCTCAAATTTGAGATGCTACTCATAATGCACACATGCCCTTTGGACCAAACCCAGGTCAATGAGTAATGTATCCCACACCAAGGCATTTACCTCCATAGGATAAAGAGCCCCTAATGAAAGATAATAGGTTATTAAAGTTAGGAGAGGAAGTAATCCTTAGCATCAACACATTTCCATATAGACTATAGTATATGTTGTAACCACTTTAATAAAATAATTTTTTATGTCAAGTGTTTCCATGTTTAGTTCAGATCCTCATGGATCCTTTCAATGCTTGTATACCTTACATAGTTTTTTATTTATTACATGTTATTAACAACGCAGTCAAGCATTTAACACAGCACAACATTTCAATCCAGAAATGCAAACACATGTTCATCACATTCATAAGCACAATTTCAATCCTGAAATATAAACACACATTCATTAGCATTGCAAATGCATATATTGGAATGTTTTTGGAAATTGAGTCTAGGACAAGGACTCCCCACCCAACCATATATAGTTGTAACCAATCTCACTTCACCTATCACCCCCGAGCCAGATTCTAGAGACTGAGGGGCTTGCTCAAAGGATTGAAACACCAAATGCGAGTTGAAACAAGGACTCTAGAGGACCTCCTTCCTCCAGCCACCAACCACTTAGTAGTCAAATATTATACAGATAATCTAGAGGCCAAATGCCTCCACCCTCCAGCTACCCAATGGTAGCCAATCAACACATACAGGGAATCCAAAGGCTTGTTGCCTCCACCCAAAAAACACAGGGAATCAAGAGGCTTCTTCTCCACCCAAGCACACACAGGGAATCTAGAGACCAACTGCTTCCACCCAAGAATGTAAATGGAATTGAGAGAAACAAGTCTCCACCCTAAACATAGTGGTTCCAACCACTCTAGGGAATCCAAAACCCACTGCAAAATCATAGAAATAAAAACTTCATAGGTCCTCCCTCCAGGAATCCAAGGACCCAATCCTCCACCCACACCATTAAGGGAATCCAGAGAAAACCAGCTCCACCCTCTAGATTTACAGGGACTCGAGAGGAATTGTTCCTTTCTAAGGAGAGACCATCTTCATGTCAGTCATGCCAACCGAACTGTTTTCATTGTCTTTTCTTCTCTTCTGTAATCCTTTCTCTTCTCTTCTCTTCTCTTCTCTTCTCTTTCTTCTCTTCTCTTCAACATTGTTCTCTATTGAATGTTGCTCGAATAGATCCCCTACTTGAATCAAGGAATGAGTGAATAATCCCTTCATTTCCCTCTGTTGTTTTCTTTTTTGCACAGATATTTTCTCCCCTATCCTTGTTGCCTTGCAATGTATTCCAAGATGGAATTGTCCTCATCCTTCTCTTCCAGTCCCATTAAATTCAAAATCAATCCATTAAAAACATATACTAACCAACCTTTAGTAGTTGTTGAAAATAGTTTAGATTTCCTGCAAAAGGAAACCTCACACATCCCAAGCAAGCAACCTCCTCAGCTCTGGAATCTGTCCCTTTTGACTCAGCCCTTTTTAATATAGTTTATAAAATATTTACATTGCATTTTCATGAGAAAACCTAGGTTGGGGCTATCACAAATGTTATAAACTCTAAGTCCTTGGTCTCTGGAGAATAGATATGACAATTGACTAGGGGATTCTGATGTATCATAGCAAAGGAACCCAAAAGATAACCATATTTAAATTGTGTTACTTAATAGTGAGCACAATTGACCATTTCCAAGAGTTTACTAATGCTTTATTAGCACGTATATTGATCTTATGTCTAGAGTGCACTCTCAAAACCATTTCTTCCTCTTTTAAAACCATTTCTTCCTCTTTTATGCAACAATATGATTTGTGTAATACACTTAAAATTATATTATACATATATTACCATAAAATAATAAATAAATGTAATGTAATAATATTCTTAGGAAGATCATTATCATTAATATGTAATAACAATAAGTTATGCCCTTTTCTATTATAATGCAATTTGGCTAACTAATTTGATAATTGAGTGGTTGATATTCTCAATTTCAACCCTTTTCTTATCCTAGTTACTCGCATTTTTTATGTTCTCCTTTATGTTTTTCTTGTTCTAATAAATTTTCAAACGTAGTCATTGTGTTGTGGTAAGGTAAGAATTTAACACATTTGGTGACTTTTCATATGCTTTTAAAGGCAAGGACCTTCGTTCTATTCATTATAATGGAGTCATACAAGTCTTACAATTTTGGTTTGATTTTGGTCTTCATTTGTTGTATTAAAGTTTTTGTTATTAATTAATAGTTAGCAATTCCAAAAATGAATGTGGCTTTAAAGGTCATGATCAATAAACTTCATAAATTCTACATAACCTTTTAAGTGATTAATTAATTTAACCTCAAGGTTGACAACTTCATGCATAACTTATTTTACTCCCTAACTTCAACTCTAAATGTTGTCTTCCCCATCTCTCACACTAACCAGTGGTAACAATGTCATAATTAGGCAACTAAGATTCTTGGTTGGTTGTGGTGAGGGATTTTACTATGGTGTTTAAGGGTGGATGGTATGTGCATCTTTAAAAAAAAATTAAAGAATATTGTTTTATGCACTTCAATTGTATGTGAGTCATTTTTTTTTCTTTTTTTTTCATCAAGAGGTGCTCTATAACCCAATATGAGGGAGGAGATATTGTAACATGACGTTACATGTAAAAATAATATGAAATAATATTTACATTAACAAATTAAAAGATATTAATAACCAAAAAAATTAATATCAAACATAAATAAAATCACTTTAATTTCTACAATTAAAAAACAAAAAAACAAAACAAAACAAAACAAACAAACAAACAAACCAAAAAAAACAAAAAACAAAAAACAAAACAAAACAAAAAAACAAAAAACAAAAAACAAAAAACAAAACAAAAAACAAAAAACAAAACAAAACAAAAAACAAAACAAAACAAAACAAAAAAACAAAAACAAAACAAAACAAAAACAAAAACAAAAACAAAAAACAAAAACAAAAATTGGTATTAGGGAGATATCTAATTCCATCTATTTAATATAGAGTTCACCAATGACATATAGAAATAATATTATTGATATTACATTGCAAGTAAAAAATAATAATTTACTTTGAGATGTAATGACTCAAATAATTAATATAAAATTGAATGACATAAAAATAATATTATTTATGTTACATTGAAAAAAAAAAAAAAATACTTTGACATGTAATGACTTCATTAATTAATATAAAGTTGACAGATGGCATGTAAAAATAATATTATTGATAACACATGTTGTATAAGTCATCTTATGATAAGTTGACATGTAATTTTAAAACAAAAATATATCATAATAAAAATATTTTATTATTAGCCAATATAAATAATAATAAAATCAAAGTCCATATTTCATACATAAATTTTATATAAGAGATTTATGGTTAGCATGAATAAAATATTTCAATCAATATTAATAACATAATTTTATATAAATTTTTATTTAAAAAAAATAAATAACCAGAACCAAAACAAAGTAATTTTCATATATAGAGAATTATAGTAGTTAATGTTTAGAGAGAATTTTATTGATATATGTTTTCTACTTTCGAATATGAGGGATCATGTATTAACATTTTAATATGTAAAACGTGAATCATAAAATATTTCAATGTCAACTATGTATATGTTATATAGAACAAGTGAAAACAAAAAACAAAAAATTATATATATATATATCAGTATGTTGCTCAAAACCAACATAGATTCATTTTAAATCTGGATCTACCAAGAGTCAAGAGGAGTCAAAACTTTTAAGTTGCAAACTTGTCTTTAAGTTTTGCACTCAAAAGGGTGTTTGCATCTCGAGAGATTTAATCCCTCTCAATGTTGGGTAGATCCAGAGTTAATATGTATCTATGCGAGTTGTTGATGGTGCAGGAAATCTGTCAACCAAAGGGGTCTCCCCAATGTGAAGTCCTAATTAGACCTCACACCTTTTGGCATAGGATCCCCATCCGAAGTATCGGCCTGGATGGCATATTTTCTTATATATTTTCCTTGGCTTTAACTGTCGACAAGAGAGAGAAGCATATATGTGCTTTTGTGAAAAGCAAGTAAGTTTGTATGGTGAGTGTTTGGTTGCAGGTGTATCCAAATTCTTCTACTACAAAGGGAGGAAAGGAGAGTCTCTAAGAGAGAGGTAATATTACCACACTAATAGAGGCGCACACAAGTGAAAGATAATTGCCTAACATCAACCATAATAGTCCACATAGATGCGATGATTGTTACAACCATTACAACACGTCTTTAATTATATAGCACTAAAATAACTGACATAGTTCAACTACTTTAGTATAGGTGAAAGCAAATTTGAATAATAAATATTCACAAAACAGTATTACAAATATTCACAATCCATGCATGAAAATGTGTCACCCATCAAGTTTCAAGTATTAAGTAAAAGTCCCAAGATACATGAATACAGCAAGCATCACTAGCTCCAATAGTGGAGAATTAGAGCCGTAAATTTCTCCTCAAAAGTACTAACTCTAACTCTCTAATGCCTTATGGGAGAAGCCAACGTGAAAAGTATCGTCCATGTACAATGAGGGTGTACATATAATAAATGGGGTGATCATTCACCTCCCATGTCACTCTTAGACTACCCTCATCACTATTCGACTTTTGTATGACCTTTCGACTCCCACGTGACATTTCACATTACATAGATGACTCTTGGACTTCCACTTTACATTACATTTTCCAATATAGAATTTACATAATTCACAAATGATGTGGCACATGATGATTCATGACATGACATGACATTGATGACATGGATTGCATGATGGCATGGCACTGTCAAGCCACTCTCTATTACTTATTATCTTTGATATGACATGTCCAATGCTTCGTCTTCATGAGAGATATGCTTTGTTCTTCATATCCACCCTCCAAAGGATTGTGAATCAGATGGAGTCTTCATGCAGTCCTAGTCTTTGATCTTCTTTTCTAATCTAGTTTTCATTTGTCTTCTCGCTTGATGATCATCTTATCTCTTCAGCTCCATATGTGTCTTCTAGCATGGTCCCCTTCTCCTTTTCCTCCCTCATCATCCTATCATGATAAGATAGGGTATCTGCAACTGAAAACCATTCATGACAAGCCAACATCAATCTAAAAAACAACTAACCTAACATATTTCATGAACTCACCTATTAGGGCTGGAAATGGTGATTGGTTGAGTGACTGAATAAGGGATTGTGCAGTTCCATAGGTTTGGCACTTAGGCTTAACATAGCACAATGCAACATTTAGGATGGCCAAGTTCAAGAGATTGCGTAGTTGAGGGGCTTAAGAGTTCAAGGCTAGGTATTGAGGCTTGAAGATGCCCACTATGCAGTTATGGGAGGACAGAGACCAAGGAATTGCATAGTTGAGGGATTCAAGGACTTAGTCTGGAGGCTTGAGCCTTGAGACTATGCAATGCATAGTTCTAGAGGCTAGGGTAGAGGAACTGTGCAATTGAGGGACTCAACGAATCAGGATGGAGGCTTGAGCATTGAGTTTTCCTACTACGCAGTTCTGGGAGGCAAGGAGTACAGGTGATTATGCAATTGCACAATTCAAAAGCTTAAGGCTAAGAAGACTGCGCAATGTGCAGTTCAGGCCTCACTGGAGAGCATGATTGCGCAACTTTAGAGGTCAAGATTTGGGCTTGAGCACTGAGATTGCATAGTATGCAGTCCTGGGAAGCAGGAACTACGTGTTGTGCAATGTTAAGAGGCAGGGTTACAGCTTGAGAGTTGAGACTGCGCAATGCACAGTTCAGGAGGATCAGATGAGGCTAAGTTGCTTAGTCGAAAGTTTTTTTGAATTTGTCTAAAGTGTGGGATCAATGAAGTTGATGTGAACAGTGATAGGACTTGACTATGATAAAACACTTAGAACTCTTGACGACACAACATAGATCATCCAAAACGCATGAACCACAAACTTTCTTTAATGCGATGACAAGTGCTACACCAAAGATACACTTTGTGATGACTGTGACGACACCTATGTGACAGTGCTTAAATTTTTTGAAATGAGTGTGATACATGTTTAGATGATAAGATTCATAATTCCATCCTCCATCTTTAAAACTATCTCTTTCTCACATTTATTTACAGTTTTTGTTATATTATGCTTAGTGAGAGGGGTGAAAGACGTTTCGCTATGTCATGTGGCCTAATATGATTTAAATGCAGGAATTAAAGAAATTTTGAGATAATTTCAATGTAGGAGCTCATAGTAGATAGAAGAGAGAGATTCTAGGAGGTTTTCCACCTCCTTATCTCCCTCAATCAGCCAAGATCACCACTTTATCTCTCATCAACTCGAGGTCACTGGCACCCAAGCAGGACGAGGTCATTGGCACCCAAGCAAGTGGAGTTCAAGGAGATCTAGATCCACCTTTCTCGAGTTTTGGGAGACAAACATCTCTATTTTCTAGGTAGTTGTTGGTAGCTACCCTTTTGTATGAATAAACATGCCAAAGAGCTCATTAGGATTCAAACTTTATTTTCAACTAAGACGTTATTGAGCTCAAGCACTTGTTGCTGCTATTTTTGACTTGGTATATGACGTATTTGACATTTTTCAATGATAATGAGAAGTTCCTTATTGATCCATCACTGAGTTAGTTTTGGAGGGCTGAGGCTCTTGGGTTTGGGCCCAACCCCAGTAGCTTAGGTCCCTCTTATGTATTGGTAATATTCCTTTTTAGCTTAGAATGTTTGTTAGTTTGCTACATTTTATTAGAATATAATTCCTCAAAAATCCTGTGATTGTTACCTCTATCTCATCTTTCTCATGGGAGCATGGCTAGAGGAATCTACAATCACAGCCCAAAAATATTATGTTGATAATTTATTTTTTATGATTTCATGTAAAAAGGTCTACATTAGTTATATTGTTTTGCATATGTTTGTTGTAGCTTAGAATTTCATTCATCGCATAGGTCTGAGTTTTTGGCATAAGTTAGTGTAGGATTTAACTCCGTACAGAAATTACCTGCATACGAATTCTAAAACACGAAAATAAACAATGCAAGAGCATAACACATAAAGCACATATACACAGAGATTTTACCCTAGATCCCAAAATTAGGACTACCAGCTTGATTTTTCATTATGTTCCTTTCAATGTTACAATACATATTTATACATGCCGAAGCATCCAATACCATGGATCGAAAACCATCGCGTCCAAAACCATGAACCGAAAACCATCACGTCCAAAACCATGGACCGAAAACCATCACGTCCAAAACCATGTGCAAAAAATCATGCACAAAACCATAAGTAGGCCCGCCCAACCTAATATAGGATCCAAAAACAAAAAATTTTGGGGTGCTGCCTCAAACCCCATAGAGTGGGGTTACCTACACCCCTTAAACCCCCTGTGACTCCCCTCGCTACGCAATCAACACAACAAAGGGGGGGCTCCCCCCCCCCGGCCAACCCCCTGTTTCACTACGTGGTCTAGCCATGGAAAGAATAACACAACCTAACCTTCTCCCACTTGTTGTTTTCTTTCCACAGGGGGCCACAAGAGAGCTTAGTTATTTATTCTGCCTTGCAATGCCCATTGTTTCTCTACACCAAGAGAACTTCTCAAAGCTCACAAATTTTGTCAATGCATCAGCAGTATTCTTCAAAGCGTCCACCTTTACCAACAACACCCTTTTGTCTTCTATCATATCCCTCGCAATGTGATACTAAACATCAATGTGCTTTGTCTTTGAATGGTAAGCAGGGTTCTTTGCCAAGAAAATTGCACTTTGGTTGTCACAGACTATCCTTATAGCTCCCTGTACTAACCCCATACTTGAACACAATCTCTACAACCAAACTGCTTC